>JABRPJ010000048.1:0-122719 GCA_013461525.1 Naganishia randhawae
CGTCTTGCCGAGAACTGATTTATAAACCAGTTCTCGCCAGCTACAGCTAGCCGAGGGAGAATACTGTTAGGGGGCCTGAACACGCCTCAAGTTCATTGGCGGACCAAGGGATTTAGGGGGAGCGTACACACGAATGGCCGCGAGTAAGGGCAGACAGTCAGCACGGCGGATGCAAATACATCCAACGCGCGCATTCTGTTTGTCTCGCGGTCCCGGGTCACGTGATTTATTACATAATGCAGGGCCGAGCACCGCCCCGGGTGACGCCAAGCACACGCGTCAGCCATTTGCGGTAATTACGAGGCGATGACGAATCGCCCGGCGATATATAAGGGCACGGCGGCTCAGGGCGCTCGGGCCCGGTCACTATGGCGCACAAGCACACAAACCAATATGGGTCTCGCATCAAAGCTCGGTCAGTACGCGCCGATCCCTCTGTCCGCACCCGCCGCTGACCCCTCCCACAGCTGCCAGTCAACAGGCACCCCCTGCTCAGGGCAACGTCGCCGGCGTCGGCGCAGGACAGCCGCAGCAATACGGGCAGCAGCCTCAACAGTCGTTCGGCACTCAGCCCGGACAGACCTACGCTCCGCCGCCTTCTGCGCCTCCCAACCACCCGTCCTCTTCGCCTTATCCGCAACAGCCCGGATCCGCTGGTTCCCAGAGGGGCACTTACCCCGGTTCCGCTCCTCCTGCAGGCGGTAACGCTCCTCCCGGCTATGCTCCTCCCGGTGGTCGTCCTCCTGGTGCGCTAGGTCAACCCGCTTCCGTACAACAGGGTGGCTACGCGCCTCCTCCTGGTGCTCCTGGTCAGGGACAGTACGGTCAGCCCCAGCAAGGCCAATACGGTCAGCCCCAGCAGCAATATGGGCAACCTCAACAACAACAGCAACAGTACGGACAGCCTCAGCAGGGACAGTACGGTCAGCCTCAGCAAGGGCAGTACGGCCAGCAGCAGCAGCCTCAGCAGTATGGGCAACCGCAGCAACAGATGCCTCAGGGTGGCGCGCCAGGAGGTGGAAACACACGTGATGCTCGATTCTTGATGACGGTGCTGCAACAATGTGTCCAAGATGTGCGCCTAGCCTTTCACCCTTGTCCCTCTCTTTCGCTAACATGTCCTTTATTCTCGTCCACCTCTCCAGCAAAACATTCAAGCATTCTACCCACCAGGCTCGCTTGACATGATCGCTGCCCAGGTAGCTTCTTCCGGCGCTCTTGACAAGATTGCCAATGAGTGGAGGATGCCAAAGGAGTTGGCGACGGATTTGGTCAAGATTGCCTTGTTCGATGTGGTGCTCTATGTGGATGATTCCGGTGAGCAGCATGTTCCGTTTTCATTGACGCAGATGGGTTCGATAGTCGATTACCCGGGAGCGGTCTTGGCTAGTAGGGAGATCGCAGGCAAAAGGTTCCAGCGTTCTTGTAATGTCTGGTGGCTGGGAGGGGAGAGATAATGGGAATGCTAGGCCATCCTTCACAAATGAAGAAGCTGACTCGATCCGTTTTGCAATCCTACAGGATCGATGGCATTCGAAGAAGGTACATTTATGAACATTTTGAACATGTCCATTTCCCCCTAACATCTTTGCACATTCAGGTGGTGAACGAATCGACGACTTGAAGTTGATCATGTCCCGAGTTGCATACGCAACCTCGTTGTTCGATCAAGACGGTATCCAGGTATTTTTCCCGTTTCTCTACAAGCAATCATCAATTTAGACTAAGCGTTCCTAACCCATGCGTCAGGTCCGATTCATGAACTCTCGTGTTGAAGGAAATGGTATCAACTCGGAGCAAGCGGCCTTACGATTGGTCGATCAGGTTCGATTCTCTGGCAAGTTACCGTTTCCCGGTTCGCGCACTCGGGGCCAAACTAATTTATTTCCCTGTCTTTAGGACTTACGCCTTTGGGAACTCAGCTTGACGCCAAGATCATTCAACCCCTTCTCCTCGGTCCTGCCCGAGCCGGTCAGCTGAAGAAGCCCTTGTTGATCGTCATCCTCACCGACGGAACACCTGCCGGAGAGCCCAAAGAACAGGTATTCAACGTGATCATGAGGACCAACCAAGAACTGCAGAGGACTAGGGTAGGTCGCCGGCTTTTGATGATCGTAAAGATGTACGTGCAAAGAGGCTGATTGTTATCGATAACCATTCTCTAGTATGGTCCCGATGCTGTTTCCTACCAGTTCGCTCAGATCGGCAACGACCTCAAGGCTCAAGCTTTCCTCGGAGAATTGGACAGCCACCCCGTTATCGGTGGTTTGATCGATTCGACCAGTAACTACGAAGTCGAGCAGGATGAAATGATGAGGACCAGTGGAGTGCAATTGACTCCGGAAATGTGGTTGGTCAAGCTGTTGATGGGTAGTATTGATTCTAGTTACGATACCAAGGGTGAGTTGCCAGGCAGTCTTGTGGTCAGTGAATGCGCACTGATCCTTCTCAAACTCTATAGATGAGAAATAAGTCCAATCGAAGGCCACCATAAATGTAGTACGCTATAGTAAATGGGCCAGTTGAGCCGTGATGGAATCGAATGCACTGAACTACACATGCGGAACAGATGGGCGACTGTGGGGCACGCACCTACCATTCTTACTTCCACCTCAGCTTCGTTTGTGTCTGCTCGATATGAATCGCCCGCCATACCACTCCCGCCAAGCGAGACGCATGCATTGGCATATGCTCGTGGCACCGTTGATCGTTCACAAATACTGGGTGGTACTCTGGTACTAAGGTCCGTAAGTTCGAATAGACATCTCCTGAGAAGCGGCCTTTGATCAACAGTTCCGTAGCCCCTTCCGCTCGCAGTGCATCTCGCCAACTGCGATCAAAAAGGAACTCTAAATTACCCTCTTTTATTTTGTTCGGTGCGCAAGACTTATAGTTGGCTCCCCCGGAGAACTTCCCCTCCATGTCGATGTTGCCTTTCCCGCAGCCATAGTTCAGTCCCCTATCGCAGTATGGACTCCAACCGATGCCCCAGCCTGCTTAAGTTCTATTCCAAATCAAGATAAAGTTCTTATAAAATTATGCCCAGGATATCCAGTTTGACAACCGCTGTGTCTATAGTTAGATTGATCCCCCCACAGCTGCTTTTTCTTCATTCTATAACTCTTTACAAGGCGGCAATAGCTGGAAAAAAGAGAGAAGACATGAATCCCGTTAGTCTGTTATAGATGCCGTAAGCGATGCTGCTCCACTCACCCTCAATCTCAACGGAGATCCCACTATGCGCAGGAGCAAAGACATATGCGTTAGCATCGCTCCATTCAACACGACAAAACAGGACACTTACGCGACAGGCAAGTTTCCAACCTCGAAAGCGGAACGAGCAGGCTTAGGGTCAGGAATCATGCTGGAGTAGACCTCGTTCATCAATGCAAAGTCGTTGATATCTAAAGTCACAGTTGTTCCTTGTAAGCCTTTGTTTGAAGCCAGACGTAAGAGCGAATACTGACCTTGCATCAGGACCGTGACCTTCAGCACCCTGGACCAGTCCGTACCGGCCTCCTTCAATACATCTGCGACCTTCTGAATGCACAATGCTGTCTCGTTCTTGATTCCACCCGGAACAATGGTGTTGTTGAGCGTAGGAACCTGCCCACTGACGAAGACGAGATCGCCAAACTTGGTACCACCGGAAAGAAGTTTACCGACGGACCCCAATCGGGTGATGTCCTGGTTCCGCCGGGCCAAAGACGACTCGGAGGTGGGTGTAAGCGGAGAAGCGCTGGCGACGGCGAGCAAAGCCGTTAGCAGACCAAAGTTGAAAAGCATGGTGGCGGAAGTAGGGCGTGAGGGCTAAGGTGTGTGAGGGTGAGGTTGGAGGTAGTGTCCGATGTGAAGGTTTTCCTGTCCATGCGAATCCCCTGTTCATCCTCCAAACGCAGTGCATTTATACGTTTCATCTTCGACGAATCTCGGACAGTCTTGGAGCCGTATAGTTCCCCTTCCGGCCAGTCTAGGACAAACGTGCTTGGGGAGATCCCTAGGAACAGTAAGATAAAGCTCGAATTTCCTCTTCGAGACTCATCTCTGCGCCCTCCCAGCGATAGTACTGGTGAAGAGCAGCATCTGGCAATGAGCAAGGCGCCGTAGATGAGTCGGGTTACTTGGGTTGAGCTTGGCATTATGCGTCCTTATCTCTACCTTATCTCTATTGACCGCTCGTTCGGACGCCAAGAGTCCTCCAACCTGCTCGACAGCCTTCGCGCACATTCAGATTCGTATGGCGATAGCACCGCTGACTCGGTCTTACGGACCGGGACGGCGCGGCACGATCCTTCTCCGAGTACGGTGAATTTCGAACATGACATGTGAAATATGCCTCCGTGCGGTCGTCGGAAAAACCGAAATTGCCTTGGCGTCACGGAAGGTCACCCACTATGCGACCGAGTTAACCGCGAGCGAGAGATAACTGATAAGGGCCGGCAACCCAACGGAATAGCAGGTAAGGTCGGGTCGTCTGCATCGGGCGCCGGCGTATTCGAACAGGCATTCGTACGCTGAAGGAATATCCTATCTCGCCAACAAGCCCGAGCGAGATAACAGTATTCGGAATGGCACTCGATACGTCCAAGGCTATCCCCCCGCTCGGTGAGCTCCAGCTTCCTCAGCGAGGTGGTTGCGAGGATTGCGAGCGGCAATACGAGAGCCTGGCGAATGATACCATTACGCACGAGGCCCCATGATAGAAATCGGTCGGCGGAGGCCGATCTGGGGCTCATCCAGCGCCAACTACCCACTCTAGGGCACAATTGCCACTGCCGCTTCCCAGCTCCCCAAGGAAGGAAGCCTCAGAGGCAAGCTATATAAGCAGTTCACATCTCCTCTTTGCCAGGTTCGTACAAGCTCCTACTTGTCATCATCCCACCCATCATCATGAAGGACTCAGCCCTCGTTGCACCTCTCTTTCTCGCCGCCGCAGCCCTTCGGTTGGTCAACGCTTCGCCGACCCCTTTTCCCTCCATCAGCTTTATAGAGTGCGTAACAGTGTCACCAGGACCCAAGAGAATACCAGGCTAACGCTTGCGCTCTACATGACTCAGCCCTGGGCTAGTGCACCGAGGAGGTGCGCATAACTTCCACGTCTCGTATGACAAGCCCGAGTCTCTCTCTGGCGACATCATCTTCGTTTATGGAGATTGTGGGCTCGACCACCACTCCAAGGCGCACCACGAAATCGGTCGGTTGACTGCCAGTCAATACAAGCGAGATGACATGCCGTAAGCAGCCCTCTAATTGGGTTAAGCGGACAAAGCTCGACTTAAGCCCCTGACCATCATCACAGCTCTCGTTTTGTTTGGCTTACACCCGAGAATGCCCCTACTGGAGGTTGTCTGCACGCTTTCTCTGACCTTGGCGTCCTCGGCATGTCTGAACCCCTGGAAGTCGGCCAAGACGCTATTAGGAAGCGAAACACCCTTGCCGCTCTCAATGATCCATACGGTGCCTGGTTCGACGGTGTAGCGTATCTTCAAGCCAAAGAACCTGAGTCAACGTTCGTTGCCGGGAAGAAGGAGCAGAAGATCGGTATCGTTGGTGGTGGTATGTCGGGATTGATGACCGCGCTTCTGCTCGACTCCGTTGGTATCCACAACTGGGAAATCTCCGAGAGCTCGCAAAGGATTGGAGGGTATGTTTGTGTACAGTACACCACTTCTTTACTGTGTCGCTAACCCGTTCTCTGCATGCTAGACGACTTCACACAACCTACATGAACGGAACGTCTCCCGAGGACTACCAGTATCAAGAAATGGGGTATGTACTCGCTCAGTCGCTCGGGAGTGTGTGCGCGCACCAATTGACTTGTCGCAACCTAGTCCCATGCGGTTCCCTGTCAGCCTCACCTACACCGGGACCAACGAAACTCTAGAGATCCAAGATCATAAACTTGTCTTCCAGGTCGCCGACGTCCTCAACGAGATGAACAAGGGAAAAGATCCAGCTTTGCAAGTCAATTTTATCCCTTGGATCCAGAGCAACCCAAAGTCAGTCGTTTCCTTGGATGGCTCCATTCTAGGCCAGTCCGAATTGACTCTTTCCCTTGCAGTACTTACAACTACGTTGGAGGTCTTCGAAACGCCGATGGCACTGTGCCTCGACGAAGTCAGTATTCGGCACTTCTCGCCAACAGCACTAAAGGGACAATTGCTGCCAAACCCTCGGAGAAAGAAGAGGCCGCTGAGGAAGCACTCGAGCACTTCGTCGATTACGAAAGCAAATATGAGCTTTCAGCGAAGAACATTTTCAAGGCGCACAAGCAAGCAATTGGTTCGTTTTCCCGTGATGACTGGACTTAGACTGTAGTTGACGAGATCATCCTCTCTTTTGTAGAGGAAGGCCTCCATAGCTTCTCTGAAGTGATGTTCCTGAAAGAGCAAGGCTTGGGCTGGAACGAGACCTCCGCCGTCGGCGGCACTGGTGAGTCGTGCGATACAAGGCTCGGACGCTGGTCTTCTAATACCGATACTGCAGGTACTTTATGGGACGAGATCTACGATGGCGTCTACTTCTCTGCCACCACATGGAAGACCATCGACAAGGGTCTTACCCGACTTGCGGAAGCTTTCCACCCCCTCGTCGATGGCAAGATCACCTACGGCAGACGTGTGAACAGATTGAGTTACGATGAATCCACCAAGAAAACTTCTGTTCACTGGTGGGACAATGCTACCTCCAAGACTGAAAAGAAGACCTACGACAAGACAATCGTTGCTGTTCCCTTCTCGGTCGCACGATTGTGGCGTCTGCCCAAGTTCAACCCAATTATCACTGAGGCTATTACTGGGCTCGGTTACTCTTACGCCTGCAAGGTCGCCGTGAGTATTCCTGTCTTCGCTCCGAAATGCTTTGATGCTAATGGCTCAATATCTATAGCTCCTCTACAAGACTCGTTTCTGGGAACACATTGAGAACCCTATCTTCGGAGGATGTAGCAACACTGATCTGCCCGGTATTGGCTCGATCTGCTACCCTGCTTACAATATCAACGGTACTGGTCCTGGTGCCATGTTGGCAAGCTACGCCACTCCCACGGGACCCTCTTTGCAGTCTCTGTCCGAGGCTGATCACGTAGGAATGGTTGTCGAAGCCATGAACGAAATCCACGGCGAGATTGCTGCCAAGGAATACACCGGAAAATACGATCGAATTTGCTGGGGTCTTGATCCCCACCAGGCCGGATCTTGGGCTTCACCTTACGCCGGTCAACACGAGAGGTACATGCCAGAGTACCACACCACTCATCTCAACCATATCTTGTGCGTGAATGTGAACACATCTTCATGTCCTTGCTTTTGCTGACCAATTGGTTATGGTACTATTGCAGTGTTGGCGAGCATACTAGTGTTAACCATGCCTGGATCTTCTCGGCTTTGGAAAGCGCAACTCGTGGTGTGGTACAGTTGCTTTTGGACGATGGTCTCGTTGACGAAGCAAAATTGGTGAGCCTCACCCTAAGTTTTTGTTTCTGGAGGGGAGGGCTGATTTTTTTTATGGGCATAGGTCGTTAACAAGTGGATGGCCCGATGGATCTCGGTTTAAAGATCTATTATCTCTTCAGCACCTGTAGAATCATTGTTCCAAGAAAGAGCTTCCTTGCCTAACCGGAAATGGAAGCGGTTATCATAATTACGCCATAAAGATAAACATAGATAGGGTCGGCTTGTTCAAAATTGTTCGTTTCTAGATAACATTGTAAGATGAAAGTAGCGTGTTAAAACATTCCTGCATCATTGTCAATCATCCATCAAGGTAAACTCGATGTTCAGCGAGAACATTTCAAGTCAGACGCCATGGAAGCTTGATTTCATCATGCAACGACGTCCAAGAACAGAAAGCGAAAACAAAAGAGCTGGTATCTACACTGTCGAAAAAAGAGGATCAAAGCTCGCGCTTGTCCGTTCTTCGCACAGGGTGTGGAATTTAGAAACACATGTCACAGCACATTTCTTCCGCTGTCAGATATGAAGGTATTAAATCAGAGTCGCTATGGAGAAGCCAGGTTCGAACACTTCTGAACACGCACCACAGCAACAACAGAGTGCACCTGCGCAACATGCTAAACATCCTTCACCCCCTCCAGACTTTCGCGGAGCCTGTTGCTGAACGTATACCGGCTGAGGGGCTTGCTGCGGCGGATAACTAAGTGTGCGAATTGACAAGTAACATTAGCTGTTCCATCGAACGTCTCATGAAGATGTGTGGCGGGCTTACTATTCTGTGTAGCAGAATCAGATTACGATCATGTACGTTTGTCAGTCACACAGCTGGGCCACCACACGTTGACAGGGAAACTTACGGCCCGGTTGTTGGTAGGCCTGTTGAGGTTGCGGAGGGTAATATCCACCCTGTTGCATCGATGGGCCACCATAACCTCCCTGCATCGGCGGACCTCCGTAGCCTCCTTGCATCGGCGGACCTCCGTAGCCTTGTTGCGGCTGATTTTGGTAATACTGCGTTGCATTGTCGTCAGGACCGCAGAGGTTATTTATAGTTTTGATGCATTGAAGGCAGATTTCCGCAGAGGATCGGAAGGGTTGATTTGGTTGAAGGTTGACAGAGATGTTGTGTTAGTTTCACGGATGGGCGAATCAAGTGATGAAAGCGAGTCATCACGATACGAGCGACCGGCGACGGAGCAGAGCAGATATGAATATCAGCCAAGAGCGGAACAGTTGGCATGAACCTTGCCTGCTTCTAGACCAAGCTGACGTCTGCCATGACTAATTTTCTTCATCGTCGCGATTAACCAGTCGTTGATCGGTGGATCTAGGTCTCAACCTGAAACGTCAAGCTCTTACCCGCCTTCACCACATCAGTTCTGTGCAAAGAGCTGACCCATGGACAAATTTGTCAAACGTTCACTGCTCCTTCTTTCCCGTCTCACCATAAGCTCGTCTCCCATAATAATTTCCTTGCAACCGGCGATGACATGGCGTCCTCACTTCTCTCCTCCCGGAGCACCCTCAGAGCGCCAATCCCCAGCCACAAACGTTCGCTTTCCTCCCTCCTTGGATGTTGACTCTTGCCGGATTCCCAAGGCCCAGAAAATGTTGTACTTACGTCTCGAGAAGCCATCTTGCCTTTTCCTAGTATCCAAAGTTCTGGTGACGCACGAACTTCTAGCGAATATGTCGAATTTATTGAGTCTCACAAAAACGATAAATGCGATGAGCTCAATATCTCTGGTGAGTTGTGAATTTATTGAGTCTCACAAAAACGATAAATGCGATGAGCTCAATATCTCTGGTGAGTTGTGGCTGTGCGAGAGAGTCGATGAGACAATTGTGCTCGCTCACCGTTCAATCATTCAGAGTCCGCAACGGGCTCCACGACGCTGCCACCAGCCATCGACGCGGATTCGGTTTTAGTTACTGGGTCTATTTTGGGATCGCGGGCAGTCACTACTCGCTGCGCACATTACCGGTGACTGCGAAAAATACAGCCCAGTCCTGTCGTAAAGCCGCGTCTGGCGATGTAAAAGTCATACAGCAAATTTATCAATGTTAATCATGACAGCGAGTGCACCTGTGGTGGTCATAGAAGCGCAAGTTCGAAATTCATTTCATGTTGTCCGAGACACCAAACGCGGGCACATGCAGCATTGGTCCTGACAATAGATCTTCGGCCATTCCCTACAAAATTACACCTGCACCTTTCCCGACGTAGTCCCTTTGTCAACTACTACTTTGTCGACTTCCATCCGCTTCACCTGCTCCTCTAGCAACCGTTCAAGACCTGTTAAATCCCGACGTAACATGCTAAGATGCTTTGAGAGCTGGAAAGTGTGAACCGCATCTCTGTGGTCGATGCCGATATAGATGCGCTCATATTCTATCGTCTTTGGTGCTGGCTCGGACGGCAAAGTGGTCATCGTCTCGTCATGATCTCTAGGAGACGGCAAAGTCTCGGTTGCGGCACAAGGAGTGGACGTCGATGTCGGTCGAACAGCAGAATGGTTTTCCGGTGTCCACGATCGCCCCGTCAAGACCTCCCACTCCTCCTTAAGATAGTCGATAACTCGCTGCACATCCTGCATGACCGATTTGATTATTTTCTCCCTCTCAGTGTCAAGTCTCTTTCCGGCACGGAGTGCTCGCAACAGCGGTGTCACCATCTCGGCTGTGACCAGAATCGATGGATGGTGTATCTTGCTCCGAAGCCAGGTTTTACGGGAATCGATAGCGGCCAAGCGTGGGCTGAGCCATTTGCTGACTTCTTCGACTACTTTTGACGATGGGGTAGTGGTTGATGCTGGTTCTACGGAGTCTGACAATTCGAGATTCCGCTTCAGGGCTTCGGCCTGTTTTAAAACAAGTGCACGCTGTGCCAGTGCCCATTCCCTAACCTGCACCCACTGCTCGATCAGCACATTATGTCGTGCAATCATCTCGTGCACGGCGTCCTTGACGAAATGGCTGCCCAACGAATACATGGCGTGCGCTGCAACAGTATCTTGGTCCATCTTCCAAGCGGCATGTCGCGACGAATGTCGAATCAGAGCTTGATACGTTGTTGTATTACTGTGATGGGTATGTCGAGCTGCGAGTTTAAAGTCCCAAAGAACCCCTCGGATAGCGCTATCGGGCATTGCTTGATAAGAAGTGATACGATCGGGATCCCTTGCACGTGTCTGTATGGACTTTGGCGTGGGTTGACGAGTTTGGAATTCTTCGGCGGGTCTTGCAATCACTCTCGTATCGGTTACATCATCGTTGTACTCTGCTTGATTGAAAAAATTGGGCGAGTTGGCGTCGACATTGGCATTGCTTGATGTTAGACCAAAGAAAGACAGTCTTGCCCCACTGGTTTCCTCCCTTTGCAGCGCTTCAGATAGTGTCATCGGCGGATCGGCATCTTCATCATGCTCAGGCGATGTCGATGTGACCTTGCCTGTCCGTCGAATGAGCTTGCCAGCTACAGACCCCGCATCAGTGGCTGCAGATTGCGAGGCTTCTGGGGCAGCCGACCATTCCCGAACCGATGAGCGAGTCGTTAGACCGCTTGCGTGAAGAGGATTTCCCAGTACTTCAAAAACCTGTAACATCTTCCACACGTCTCCACTCGATCCCAAGCCATCAACAAGGGTATTCATTGCACGAACACTGATTTCGGATTGGTTGGAGGTCGATCGAGGAGCATTATCGTAAGTCGGCGTCGGCGATGAAGCCGCATCTGTGCGTGCGGCTCCAGATGACATATCCTGGCTTAAGCCTCCTTCGGATTTCGTACTTCTTGTCACTTGATCAACCCAATCCTCATCTGCTCGCGAACTTCGCTTTGCACGTTTCCCATTTGGCTTCTTCACGGTGACTCGACTCTCCACATCAATGTCTCTTTCCGCCACATCGGGAAACTGGAGGTTGATGCCATACCCGGCTTTCAAGATGGCATTCAGTGCTTCCGGTCGTTCGAGTTCTTTGGCCACGCGGAGAAGTAGGTCCAAGGTAGCGCTTCTGTACTCTTGAGTATCCTTTTTCCGAAGGGAATAAAGCATATCGCCTAGAAGCCTAGCAACATCGGGTGGAAAGAAAGCTGGCATTCGGCCTCGAGTGTCCAGACCAGGCAATTTCGTTCGCGCAAGAACAGCTGAAAGGCTACCGAATCTCCTTTCGTCTGCACGTGAGAGATTTTGATAGGCCCAGAACCTACGGCGAATATCGAGATTTGCCGTCACCCACTTCGATAGCGCCGCTAGTCTGGCTTCATGGACTTTCCAATTGACGGGAATCCCGAGACGATCAATCTCCTTGACGACTTGCTCCACGCCGGTTAGGTAACCCGTTAAAGCGAACTGTCGAAGTACAAAGACGTAGTCATTGATAGAGAACAGGTTCTGGTTGAGTCTCGGTATGGGTTCCACCTCCAACCCGAGTTTTTCGTCTTGCTCCTGCATCGAGTATTTTTCGGACCGTCTCATAGCGGAGATCACAACCTGCAGACGATTCTCGTACGGGTATAGCGTCACCGCAGCCAGGGATTCTTCAGTTCCATCGCACCTCTCGACCCTTGATTGAAACTGTTTCCTGATCGTACTGGCTGGAGGCACTACCGTTCGAAGCACGCGCTTGAGCGTCTGGAGAGGCAGCGTTGATCTCGTTTCGCTGGATAATTCGCGGAACGTCTTCCAAACCAAGTCAGAATGTGTGCTGCTACCAGCTTCCCGCGTCTGTTGTCGATTCTTGGCGGGAAGATTGATCAATCGTAGCAATGACTGGCATCCTGCACTATCTTCCGGTGACATATTGGGCGAAGATGCATGACTCGATGAGGTGACATTGTCAATGATACGCTGTGTGTGTTCTACTCGAGGGAGATAATAATTCGAGGGTCCCGCAGAGTCATTGTCTGGCGAAACTGAATCGGGCAATCGTTCAGGGAGTGACACTGCAGCCACATGTGCCGACCTTCTGGTAGACGTTGCGGTGCGGGCTGTCTGACTGCAAACCAAGGTTTCCGAATACACGCAAATACCAGGGTGAGCAACCGAATTAGTGGAAGAAAGCATGAATGGACGTACCCAAATCTGGCCAGCTTCCGTATATTTCCCTTGAGGACCATGCTGGGGACTGTAGGCCGCCTTGTAGGCAGCTGTCAGGGATACGGAATGGGTTGGGCAGCCGTGCAGGAAAACCTAGACGTTGAGCCATATTTTTCAGACTCGAGCTTAGAAGACCCGCTCTCGGCCCAGCAATCCAATCGAGCAGCCAGTGCACGTGACCAAATTCTTGGCCTGCGCGGTTCTCGTGTTTCGAGCGCTCCTCATCTCGTCTCGAGTGTTCACAGGGAGGAAGACGAGCTCCGAAGTTCGACGGTCTTTCAACACAATACCATATCATTGGGTTCATGACCATGAACGGTGTCGCCTTTCCTTGGCTTGAAATTGCCCCCATCACGAGTCCGGCATTCGCTTTAGAGCCGCATTGGAATAATGACTATTAGGAAAGGAAGTATGCTGAAGCTGATGACGATGGCGCAGGCACATGCAACGTTCAATGGTAGCGGTACGAGGCACTGCAAGGCACTCTGGCATTCTTTCAATGAGATCACAGCGCCGGATAGCTCGAAGCGATGGCCACAACGACAATCATGCTTTTGGCATATGAACCGCAACAAATATCGTTGAGCGCTTTCATTCATCATAAACACACTATAGCGTATAACACAAGGAGCGGGGAGGCCAAAATTATGCTTGGCGACCCAAATATCTCCGGGAGCAAGCGCGAAAACGAAACCGGTCGTCTGAGCCTGAACGAGTATTTCGCTATAGCAAAAAGCCGCATCCTCCTCTTTTGCTTATCAACAATGCAAGGACTACCATGGAAACGTTGCGCCTAGCCGCCGGTTGTCCTTCTTTCCCTGGAAGACCGCAACGGCTACAGACAATGCCACCCATCTCGCCACAAGACAAATACTAGAAATGAAATGAACAAGGAGGTGTGGTTATTATTCCAAACTGGTAGTGACCGCCCGGAATCAGTGACTACTGCAGTGGTCCAATAGTAAGATAAGTGGGCATAGTTGTGCAACAAGATGACCGAGTGGTAGAGTTAACACACAGCCTTTTGGACCGAGTCACTCCTCTTCATGGCTTTGGTCGCCTCGCCATAGCATGACCTAGATGGAGGGGGGCAACAACGAATGACCTGCATGGAGGCTTATAAACACATGATGATGAACTACAGACAGCAAGCGCTTGTGTCTTATCCTGTCCCAAGGCGGTGCTAATGTCTCGTTGATCCCTGCTGAGATTTGGTCGTCTGAAACTCCGCATCGCTGAATTCTGTGAATAGCGCATTCTCTCATTCCGCTGTGTGCATCCCCTCGAATTTCCTAGAAACGGGTCCGAACAGACAGCTCGGTGCCGCAACCTTCCCCTCTCCCAACTTCCTTGCGGATGGCAGAGTATACACCGTACTTTTGCATAATACCTAGGGGATGCCCTTCCCGCTGGTATCCCTGCTATGATCTCGATCGCATGTCGGGACATAGCATCTCTGACCACGAGAAGTGGCTGGATGACGTTTAGTACGAACGCATGGATATATTGCCCACACTGAGGCTGAGTCCACTTTGCCTCCGAGTCAGCGACAGGGATCTATGGATCTCTCGGGGCGATGTTACTGTATCCAACGGATTGTGTGGCTGGCAATCACCATTTTGTGCACCGCTTTCCTCTGCTTTCCCTCGGCTCGGCAGTCCCGGTCTGTGTTTTGCTTCCGCGTGGGTCAGTCATCCACCATGTTGAATTGTTCCGGAGCCCTTCCTCCCTTTCCTGACGGGATAGTAGCCCGGTCATCACGGCGGCCAATATCGTTCGGAGCGGACAAGGCATGGCCAGCACACGCCGACTGCCTTCCCTCCTCGATAGTACGTCCGACATCTGCAAGGCGACGTGACCCGCCGCACCCAGGAGAATTGGGGTCAGCGCACACAATGGCGACTGCAACGACGATCGATACCACCACAGCCACCATGGCGCTTTCCAGCGGGAGCTCTGGGCTTCAAAGCCGGCCGTCAGAAGCCCCTTCTTCCGGAACGAGCACGATCTCCCCGATGTCGACGCCGACTCTTACTGAAACGCCAAGCGTATACATCAACACGTCTTACGTATACTCGCCCTCCTCCTATCAATCGGAATGGTCATCCGGGTACCAAACTCGTTCCTTCGACATCACTTCCTCCTTGACCTCTTCCTCGTCCTACTCGGATTCGTCATCATCATCCTCTCGACATCATCCCGCATCCAGCACATACTCGTCCCCCGCTTCGTCGTCAACCGCAAAAGTGATAGTCCCATCAGCAGGGCAGATTCTCCAGCAGGGCGACAATGGATTGATCGTCAATCTCACATTAGCGGGAGACGATGTCGGGCAAGCAGTGTACAGTGTTCCTATCGTCTTTGGGCATGCGAGCGGGAATGAGCAGTACGAGTCCGCGTGGAGCGTGTTGGTGAAAGAGGATCTGGAAGAGCAGTATGAATTGGATGGACAAGCGAAAGTAGCGCGGCCGAGGGCGAAGCGGAGAGATGGCGAGGACCACGACGGACGAGACAGAAAACGGCGGACGGTAGGGGACGGTCGTTTAGCCACCTCGAACTCGATCAGTAGACGAGCGCCCGCGTCATATCAGAGTATGAATTTGCAGGTGGATTTGGGCAGTAGCGATCTTGTACGTGTTCTTTGCTTTCGATATTCAGGCAATATCAATGCGGGGGCTAACTTCCCACCGTATGCTCCACCGCCAGTGGGTTGCGGCGAGTACGTGTCAGACGTCGGATTGCCGAGGGAGTGGAGTGCAGAAATTTAACGCGGGAAATGCCATGGATGCGGTAAGTTTTGCCCGACCTGCCTAATTTGCGAGAAAGCCTAGTCTTACGCTGCGCCTCGAATGCAGGGCGTATACGTCAATCTCACTTATCAGTCTGGACACGCCGCAGGTGAAGTCTATTGGGACGGGTTACAAATGGGCGTCACCGTCTCTCAAATCCAAAACGCCGTGAACGGTACCGGGGGTGGAGGAAGCAACGGCTTCGACGTTGGGTACCAGGCCTTTGTCGCTGCAAACGATGTAGGCAACGAGGATCTTAGCGGTGGTCAATTTTCTGGCGTGCTCGGCCTTGCGCTTCCTGCAAACTCTGTCATACTCAACCAGCTAGGGGGCTCTACGTCAGGTGCGCCGGATGGTGCGCCGTTCCTTGATAATCTCTTCGGATCCGGCGTCAATGCCCCGCAAGGACGATACTTTTCCCTCAGCCTCGAACGTATTGGGGATACACGCACGAAATCGTCCCTCGGGATAGGCAGGTTTGATGATTCACTGTGCCCCGAACCGTGTATACCAAGTTACAGCTCGGTCGTCACGTCATCCCTTGGACCGCTGTACTGGCGCATCCTGCTTCAGGGAATCACGGCGTACACATGGCCATCAGGCCAAGCGCCCTTCAGCAGTCCTCCTACCTCTACAACGATAAAGTTGCCGTCTAGCGCGACTACCGGGCAAAGTTATCCGGTGGCAGTGCTGGACTCAGGAGGATACCAGGTCCTTATGGGAGATCCAACATTGGTAGACGCTATTTATGCCACTTTTGGAGGTTCTCGCGCTTCGGACGGAAACTGTACGTCGGTCTTTGTTATCTCGGGAGATGCAATTATCTCTAGCGACGAGGCTCATTGCTAATCTCATGTGGGTATTGATCTTGAATCACAGACTATCTCCGTTGCGATGTGCCACTCGCCCTTTCCTTTACCTTCAGCGGGAAGCAATATCCGGTTCATCCACTCGACATGTCCGATTACTCGTCTACCGATACTTCACACAAGACTTGTCTGGGCTTGATTCAGTATGCCCCTGGGCTGACGGCAGGTGACGTGTGAGTAGAGTCTGAATGAGTAACGACGAATGCTTGTTGACCGACTTTCTTCGAATAGCATTCTTGGAGTTTCCTTCCTGAAGAATGTGTAGGTCATTTGCGTTCGAGATCTGTGTTAACGCAGATACTAATGCTTCTTCGGGCGTCCAGTTATTCGATATATACCTACCCTTCCAGTTACGCTAGCACCAGTTCATGGCTTCCCATGGTCGGCATGCTGTCACTTACCAATATGACTACAGCGGGCCAGGAATTTTATGACGTACGCGTGCAGCATTCAACATACCCAGGACAGGTCACTACCAACGGAAACACGCCAACCCAAACTGCAGATGCTGCAGGTAGCCAAGCGGGTCATCAAGTCTTGAGTGGCGGTATTATTGCACTCGCGGTCGTCCTAGGCTTTGTCGGGATCGCTGCAGGACTCTTCTGCGCCTGGTTCTTCTGGTTGCGGAAGAAATACGGCTCCAAAGGCGTTCCCGTGTTCGCTGGACGTGGGCGGAAAGGAGCATCAGGATCCATAGATGGCACGGAAGGAAGCATGGGAGGGGACCATCTGGAGCTGACCGCTTCTGGTGCAGGAGCGGGCCGTCGCAGCAAAAAATATCAAGACATGCAGCGGCAAAAGTCGATGATCGATGGTTACCTCAATTTTGACATGGATATTTGGTCAGAGGACAAGGATAGCCGGACGGATACCGAGACGGCGACTGCGAGGTCAATGGATGGTGTTACAGGTATTCCAGTTTTGGCTGAAGAAATGTCAAGGGGGAGAAGGACGTCATCAAAGGCCTGGGAATCTTCATATCCGCCCGTCGGGTGGGTGACTCATCAACGAACTCCGTCATCTCCTCGCCGACATGAAGGGTCTCCGCCGCCAATATCGTCACCACTAGCGGCTGCCGAAGACATAGCCGCTGGACCCAATGTACGACGCTCAAGATCATCACAACGCTTCGCAGACGCCGACGATGGTCCTTATCCGACCTTCTCATCGTTTACGAGGGAAGCAATGCCTACGCGAGAACCGCTCATGTCCCATAAGGAATTTCCACAAACACCCACAGCAGATGACTCGACATGGCGCGCCAACGACATCGGCAATTACCTCGATAATCCTTCAACGCCGCCGTCGCACAAGTTGTTTTCCAGGGGGTCGATTTTACGGATTCATGATCCTTCGAATTCGCAAACGTAAAGACAAGAGACAATGATTCAAGTGAATCTGTAATGGTAAATTACAATTCGCTAGAAGCAGCTAGGATCGCAGTCATAATAGAAAAGAATGCAATGGACATTATCAGTGACTGGAGTCTACTGTTTATGTAATACCTTTTATAAGCTTATACTTTGTAATCTGGGCAAGTCTTGGATGTATACGCTTTGAGAGAGCGCCCAAAGGTTACTATGAACAAATTGGCATGTATGTGAATCGATGGCGAAATAATTAGCAGACATGCTCGACAGAGCAGTCGATGAACCATGTCATCCCGCTGACGTCTATATTTTCTCTACATTCATGGAGCGACTAGGCTAACACCCCGGCTCCCCAAATCCTACTAGCATTCTCATAAAATACCGCATCCATTTCCGCCTGCGCTTCCACCACCTCTCCGGAGCCACATACCAGTTCACTGACGACTGTCTTTGTAACCACGAACCACCGTTGTGGGCTGATTAGAGGTATGGGGAGAGTGGTTCCGTCGTTGGGCAGTGCAACGGCGGGGGAGGATCCAAAGATAATCCGGTGTGAGCCAAAACATTCCATTGCGGGCGTGACTATTGGGAGGAGGTAGTGTCAGATGACGGCGGCAGGAATAGCACAAGGGGCAATCGTACCGTATAGCCGCATGACCCGTTTCAACTCTTCTTCATCTGTCCACCACGCTCGGCTGGCGTTGCTACATCTTCCGCTTTCCGCCTTCTCACTACCCTCCGCCGAATCGCCTGGCGTCTGCTGACCTTTAACGGAAGCCAAGACCACATCATCCATTATCGGCGGTAATAGTTTCAGGTAAACCTGTGCGTTGAGGCTGAGTTCCGTTAGCCTAGGTAGGTAAACGTCCGAATACGGATGGGCTGTATGAAGGCGAGTAGAGTGGTAAGAAGGATGGAGTGGGGGCGGTAGGAGGCCGGCTGATGTTGATATGCGGGCGCTTTAGCATGTTTGATAGTCATTGGGAGACAAAAAGCAAATGTCATGATGCTCACCGATGATGATCGAGCGATTGGGCGTGGTTTCCCCTTTATCAACAGAAGTCCCAAAACCACTAAGTTCATCCACCAGTTCCCCTAGTTCGTGCCACTGAGCATCATCAAGTGCACAACGGGGACGATCCCCAGATTCCACACACTGGATCTCTACTGATGCAGTGGAATGTTGCTTGAGGTTTTCCACCAATGACGCGACTGATTCTCGGTTGGCCGGTTTGATGGGGAATGTGATGATGTGCTTGAGTGGTTTGAGTGACAATGGGGGTCGAGAAGGGTCCTCTGAAGTGGGGTGTTGGGCAGTCTCTTCGAGTGACAATTCTTCATGTCGAACGACAGCGAGTACGGGTACTCCCTCATAGGAAGTGATCGCTTCAGTAGTGTACTCGGAGGAAGGATTCGCATCAATGATTCGTGCGGGCCTGAGCTGAGACGGGGAAATCTTTGGAGACACTGTTGTTTATTGGACAATTTTCCCAGTTTCATATCAAGTAGCCGAATCAAGGGACATCGCAAAAGCTATCGGAAACGTACCTCGCGCTCCAGCATTGCCACTCGAGTCGGATCCTCCGAAAAAGCCACTGAGGCTGAGCTTGGGCCCGGGCTTGTTTCGTCTGTGCGTGGTCATGGTACCGAATGACGTCGAGTAGGAAGTGTCAAGTGTGTGCAAATGGGGGGACCAGCGGTGATGGGCGAGGTGCGCATGTACTTGAGGCAAGATCACAACCTTCCTCTTTGTTCTTTCTCGGATGTGGGGTCCCCGCAAACGATCGGGCGTTCAAAACGCTTTCTCCCCTTGTTCGCCCTGGAGAATCTTCTCTGTGTCCATTGCCGTGTGTCGCCGACCGCCCCTCAGTGGTCACACCACATATATCGCCATGCCGCATCCACCACAGCCTCTCGCTTCCCTCCAGCAAATATACGCCTCACGGTCGAAAAGGGATGGCATTCCGACGCAGATCGAAGAGGACTTGCGAGTGGTGGGATGTATGTTGATCCAGGAAGTGGGGATACTCTTGGAGCTGCACGTAGATCCAAATGAATATCTTGGGCTTGCGTTCCATTCGTGTTACTGATCTTGTTGCGTACTTCTACGTTCAGACCGCAAAGTACAATGGCGACGGCTCAAGTGCTTCTTCACCGGTTTTTCTATGTCAGTAGTATGCTCTCCTTCTCGGTCAATGTGAGTGTTGCTATCCGGGATGATGCGATCTTTCGAAGAAGTCGCAGGCTGTTGTAGCTGATCTGAGATCTTTCGGCAGGATACCTCCATGGCATCGCTATACCTCTCAACAAAGCTTTGCGAAACACCAATACGTCTAAAAGAACTCCTCAACGTGTACCTTGCCGTAATACATAGGAATCGACATCTTCGCAAATCCCACGCGTTCAATGTCGTCGTAGAAGATAAGGGAAAGGAGCCTCAAACCGATACGATGGATATCCAACAAATGTTAGCGGACTTTGGGTACCAGCCACCGCCGAGTCACGCCTCTATTTGGTGGACGATGAAGGATGCTATTTGCATTGCGGAGATGCAGATTCTCAAGCGATTGGGTTTCAATATGCAGGTATGTTCTAGGTAGTTTCATGTGAGAGCGAACGGCCGGCACTGGCGGTCCTGATCATAAAGGTATACTAACACAACTTGCCCGCTTTGCGTGTCATTCACCTGCCTAAACAGGTCGATCTGCCGTACAGTCATATTGTCAACTATTGCAAGATTCTGGATCTTGTAGCGATCCCGGGCGTCGTACAACACTGCTGGGGTATCCTAAATGATGCGTGAGTGTGATTTTCCAGCTTGTATACCTTCCAGCAGGGGGAGGGGGAACGAACCACCGCCATCTTTCCTTTCCCTTGATTCACCCCCCACTCCTCTTGTCAAGGTTACAAACACCAATCTATACGCACCATGCTCCGCCGACGATTGCATGCGGCAGCATCCTCCTTGTCTCCCGACTCCGTCAAATACCTCTCCCGGACAACTGGTGGATCCTATTCGATGCAGATTTCGAGGACATGGCCGCTTGCTGCGGCCACGTTGCGCGGCTGTGGACGCGTTGGGGAGACAGTACGATGGCGATATCGGGCGTTCGGGCGGTGGAAGGGGCGTCGTCTCATGACACGGGAGAAGTAATGGAAGAGCTGCCTGGGGCACAGAAAGAGAGGTGGTCGAGGACTTGGAAAATGGCGAGTAGTAGGCATTATGTAAGGTCCTGGGTGCAGGACCAGTCGCTTGACGGCGAACATGGTTGGATAGAAGTATAATTCCACATGGTGTTTATCATACCAATTACTTCAAGCGGTGTATGCATACCCTGCCTTTCTTTGACAATGGTGTTCGCGTATCAAGGGATACAGAGCCTATATCAGACGAGAGTTGATCGAACGCACCTGGATAATCGGTATTCGCCGAGTCTTTCGTTACATTGCATCGAACTACCTCGCTGTTCACAACGAGACTGCAGCAGCTACTGCCTCTGACAGGCGCTAGGATCGATTTAAGCTGTATAGAAAGACGATAACGATGGGTGACATGGCTAGTGGAATTATTGGAGCCTGTAAGCACCTGTCAGGGAGACAAGCTGGACACCACCTTGGCCGACTTCCCAAAATCAATCATTGGGCGAATCTAAGCAGTTAGCCGGGCTACGAGTGCTGCTACGAGGGCTGTGCAAGCTGTCAATCCTGATTTCTGGTGACATTTCGGCGACAACAGCAAGGAGATTACGTAGCAACACCTTGTCAGACCGGGTACGCGGCACCCGACAGAAAGTGCGGGGAGCTAGTCTGGTGCGTCCCAGGCTAGAGATTAGGCATAATGGTTAATTTGATCTGTTGGAGCGAATTGGGACGAGCCGCGGGCTGCCGGTTGGATTTGACTCTAACTTGCTCCATAGCTGTTCTCATAGCCGTCTTGTAATTGAGGGACTCAAGAGCGACTTCGGCAGCCATGGAGACCCGAACCCGCGGGATGGCTCGGACGAAAGCATTACTGCTATGTGATCGTCAAGACTAAGACCTTTTGAAACGCGATACGACGACGGGATGTACAGTCGAAGCGCGCGATCGACGCAAAAAAGATCTAAATGATTTTGCGACTTCGGAGATTCGTCGTGAGCCGCAGACATGGACGGGAGCTGTCCCGTTCTCTCGTTTGGAAGTGCTTATGCAGAAGGCTTTGACCTTTCGTATGCCGAGAGCGGGAAGCTAGCAAGGAGCTGAAAGCAGACAAAAGGTTGCTTGGCGTCGCTTTTGCTCGTTTTTTCTTTCCGACGCGAAAGGTCACGTCGCGTCTACGTGATACAAACTCAACACTCGTAACGCCGATTGTTACTCCTATCGCGCGCAAGCGAGGCAGGTCGCCGAGCTTCGATTGACGCTCTGCGGAAAAATAAGAAGTGGAGCTGATTTGCATGTAGCGGCCACACAGAAGTCGCATACACGCATCCTGAAATACCCATACCATTGGCGAGGATACCAGGTCGCCACGGAAACAGGGGCAGCAGCTGTGTCGATACCGACGGCCACACCAGCACACGCAGTAAGTACGCCCGTGCAATACATACTTTTAGAAGGAAATTCGGCTTATACGTGTGTGTATAGTCTGCTTTACTCCATCCATCACACCCTATAGAGACTTCCCGCGGCAAACTGCAAGCATCGCCGTCGTCACGTTGCGCAAGTCCGCGGGTAGCCGCAAAGCACCCTTGCGTAGAGTTCCACCATGTCGATCCCGGACGACCCCTTCGGCACTGCTTCTGCAGGCAACACTGCAAATCCGAGCGTATCGCACTCACCGGTGCGTGATGCGTCTCCGCAACCTGACCGTCCGTCCGCTTCCCGCTCGAACATGCACACGGCTTCCGGTACAAGCAGCGCAGGGGGTCAAGCCGCCTCATCAGGCGTCAAAACGCCCCGACGAGTACAATGGACCGCCGACTCGCACATCGTTGCTATTGCCCCTACCTTGGCCCACGTCGAAAGTGGCTCGTCTTTAGGCTCAGTCCCGCCACTGGCGAAGTCATCGATTCCTGGACACGTGCAAGCCGAGCACGACGCGCGAAACCGGGCACTTTCTCCTACCAACAGCGAATTCGACCAGATGTCCCTTCGAGAAATCGAAACGGCGCTTGCGAGGCATCAGACGCAACGTTCGGCAGCCAGAGCCAGTCTGGTAACTTCCAGGCATGGCGCAAAGCCACCAGATATCGAAGAAGATATCACTGCGGCTACCACGCCCGGAGACAATGACGAGGATTACGACTACCGATTAGATACCACTGATCACAACCTGGATCCCGAGGAGAGTGAAATCGAGCGGACCTTTGCGCGTGGACACCATCATGGAAGACGTTTCTTCGGGAACAGCGGAGGACAATCCTCAGGGCTATCGTCTGCCGCAAGCTCGATTATGGGGGATGATGATATCCACGGGGCGGGTGGAGGGGACCACGAAAAGCACTCATACCCGCCAGGAACAGTATTTGGCCCCGGTGGACCGATACATCCCACGGCGGCAGGTCCGCCACCCCGAGGATTGATTCCCGAGGATCCCGATATTCCAGAAAATGACATCCACCAACATATGGCTGTCTACGTTGACCCGGGCGAGACGGACGGTATGCCGAGTATGCCGGCGTACGGTCTCCGAGCCGGGCAAGCAGGCGACGTTAATCATTCTCGGGAAGCCAGTGCCCTAGTCCGTGCCCATAAAAGTGGGAGATTTGGTCAGTTCTTGAGGAATAGGAAGAAGAACGTGGCGAATGGTTTTGCCGAGACGGCAAATGGTGTCGCGGGAGTCGCAACAGGAGTGGCAACCGGTGTTGCAGGAGGTGTTTCTGCCGGCGCGAACGCACGGCGGAAAGCTACACGGTGGCTGACTGGAACCAACAACAAGGAAGAGGAGAAAGCTCAAATGGATGCGTTTGCTGCTCGTTATAACGAAAAGCTTGATCCCTCTCAAGGGATCGCTGCTGGCCTGACCGGAATGGGCGCGATGGGTGCTCGAATGGGTGCATCGGGAGCTGCTAGCGGTCAGCTTGCCGGAGGCGGCGTATTGGCGTCTTTACTCGCGCTCTATGATAACGGTCAAAACGGCCAGTCCGGCGCCTCAACGCCCGCCAGTTCTCGGCCAGTCAGTCTGGCCCCCTCTTCTGAAACTGATTCGAGCGATGACGAGCGGGAGCGTGAACGACTTCGCAAGCAGCGTAAACGTGAGGAAAAGGAGCATCGATTGCGTGATGAACGAGAACGAAAGGCTCGAAAGGCGGAATTGAAAGCGGCACAAGCCTTGGATCGACCCCCAAAATCCTCGAGGCCTAATTCGTTTCTTGGCGCCAACGCTCTGTTTGCTGGTGTCGGTCATGGTCGACCACGAGGTGAAACGACAGTGTCCGCGGGGTCCGCGCCGTCCGCCACCAATTCACCAATGGAGGGCGGAAATGAGCTGGCGATGCAGCAACGCTCGACGAGCCAAGGTTCATTCGATACGCGAAAGTCCAGAGAAAGTCCGAAAGTGTTCAGAGCGGTCAAGAGAGCGGCTGATCGCCTAGGTATAGACATTGAGGAAGATAGACACAAGTCCGCCAGGAGTGGTGGAGGTGTTTTTGGCGCACTCATCCAGAACACTGGAAACTTGAGCGGCGTCGCAGCACCAGCAGCATCTACGTTAGTCCCAAGCGCCAGAAGGCCAGGCTTTACCCTTGCGAGAGGTTCATATATAACTGACTTGAATTTGGTTGAACACCCTGAATTATCATTGCCAAACAGTGCGTTTTCTTACAGACCTGCATCGCTATATGCCAGATCCGAATCCCATCTTCCGCTCGGCGAAAATGACCGTGAATCGCCAGAATCCTCGCGACACACCCCGGTCGAAACAGAGGGCATGGAACTTTTGGCTCGGGCTACCACTACGGATGACCGTGACATGATGCCCAGTCGTCCAAGCCACGCCGCCCTACCACCTACGCCGGGAGGTCTAAAGAGGCCGAACAGGCCATTCAGTCTGGGTATCAGTAAACTAGGCTCTATGCATATGCCACACCATACGCCGGGAGGTTCCGCTTTGAAGACTGCACATCATTTCTTCAGCGGAAGTCGTTCTCAGAACACCACACCGACCAGCGCGTTCTCTGACAAGGACTCTGACTATTTTGGCGAAAAGGCTCGAATTTTCGAGGAGGAAGAACGACGTCGAAAAGCGGAAAAGCGGAGAAAAAAGAAGGCAAAGGACAAGAAGCGCAAACAGGAATCATTCGTAAGAAATATTTTATTTCCCTTATGCGCTGCGCATGTTCCAACTCCGATTCTGCAGATCATTCAACACGTTGCCGCTATTCTGGCTCGGCAACAATTCATTCTCAAACTGGCAAGAGCGTTCATGATGTAAGATCCTCTCTCGAGGGAAGGAGCCTACTATTAATCTTCACTTTGACAGGTTTGGGTCGCCATCGCATCGTCTGGAAGCGCAAATTCAGGCGACTGCTCGAGTGCTCGAGTTGAATTGTCAAGTAGTATACCTACCAGGAACCTGTTTGGTATCATTTGGCGACGATGCCACGCATACGAGTGAGACGAAGTTCTTGAAGCAAGCTACAGGGCTTGATCTCCAGAAGCTTCTCGCCACCCATCATGTGTATTGGGACGTGAGTTCATTTGAGGCGGGAAAGTATTTGGCGCGATCAGCTCATTGTCAGGCTTCCATAGGTCGTTCACGACAAAAAGTCTGCCGAGGACGCTTCTAAAGAGCTGGACGTTTTGATGACGTCGCCGTCGCACTACGGCACCAAAGAAATGCTGTTCATTGGAGGAATGTGCAGTTCTTTCATTTGCTGCATGTGAGGAATCCGTCTCAGTACATCTTACGGACTTACGGACACTGACAGTTGGCGATGTTGCGTAGTGCTTTTTACGGGAGCTTTGTCGACGCCCTCATTTCTTTCCCTCTCGGTGCTCTGCTTATCTTTGTTCAGATCATCGCGGGGCGGAATGACCTATACTCGAATGTGTGAGTAGGTATGGTCTTACAAGTGAAACAATGCTGATCCATGCCACCCTCGAGTCAGGTTTGAAATTTCGATTGCTACTATATCCTCGTTTTTGGCTGCAGCTTTGGCAGCTTCTCCCTATTTCTGTTACACTGGTACGTAACCCTTGTGTTCATTGGGAAGACCTAATACATTAATCACGTATGTGCTATCAGCCGTTGCCTCATCCGCCATTGTCTTGATCTTGCCTGTAATCATTGCGTCATGCTTCCTCCATAAGAAAAAAGAAGCTAAAACTTCCTGGGTGTTTGCATTCTAGGGTTACATCGTGCTGAGTGGTTCGCTCGAATTGGCCAGCCGCAACATCACTTCAGGCAGTGTGCGAATCGGTTATGCCGTGATATACTCTCTGTTCCTAGGTTTCGGTCTCTCGTACGTGAAGCATTATCGCCTCGATTCTTTTTCTACTGATTCCACGCTTATCTTTCGTTCCCAGGATTGGAGCTGAGATCTTCAACCGGATCACAAGCCGCAGTGTTGCCGCTGCCGATTGGTCGTGTGCGCAAACGCATTATCCTGGCGCACCTTGGTGGTTAGCAACGCCATCAGCTTGGTGGTACTTCTTGATTGCACCAGGTTATTCGTTTTTCTTATCACTGCGGCAAAACCAGCCCATCTGGAGGAAGGAGACGGTAGGCAATGGTATTTACAACTTTAGAAAAAGATAGTAGTGCCTGACTTTTTTCGCTTCACAGCCTACCATGGTGCTTATCGCATGTGCCGGATGGGCGACCAATCATTTCTCTGGTCAAGCCTTCCCGAATCGATCGGACATCAGCTCCATGTTGGGGTAAGTGGTGTTTTGCAGGATCAATGGCACGAATCTGCTGACGGTGCCCCTAATGCAGGTCTTTCGTAGTGGGCGTCTTAGGGAACATTTGGGGAAGATTCTTTAAAGGAACATCGTGAGTGCAGATGCGGGCTCTTTGAGACATAATCCAGACTCAATGTTGTTCTCTCTGGACAGATTCGTTGTTATGCTTGTTGGTGTCTTGTTTCAGCTGCCGTCTGGATTGGGCAACGGTGGGCTGTTCAACTTCGTCCAAGAAGGGGCTTCGGGATCCACCACAACCTATTCAGCTGGATTTTCAGGTAAGCTCTACAAGTTTTTGAACTAGCATCTACTCAGCAGCTGGATCATTCCCGAACTATTCCTCTTTTATTCACAGTCGCACAGCAACTGGTTGCTGTGGCGATCGGTTTAACGTAAGTTGGGTTTCCTGCATGCCGACCGAGGCTTTTCTTGACCCGTGTGTACTTGCCTATAGCGTTGGGTTGTTCTTGGCAGCTCTCGCAGTGCATCCGTTTGGTGGTGGTAGGAGAAGGGGAGGATCCGGTATCTTCTCGTTTTGATAGGCAAGCTTTTGCGTACTGTGTACGTATAGATGACGGATAGATGTCGACTCAGCAAAGGGGTGTTGAGCAGCAACGTAAAGAATATAGACTATAGAGCAGGTGTAACATATCACATAGCAACCCTGACTATTCTATCGCTTTTATCCCCGGGGCTCAATCCACAGAAGTTGCCGACCGTCCTAGGAAAGCGGAATATTCATTGAAGATATGCACAACTTGTTCTTTATCTACATTTGAATGATACATTGTTTGTCGGACTATCCTACACTACACTACGCTTCGTACAGTTCACAGGCATGTCTCTCGGTTTGCACTATGCCTATGCCAATTCTATGAGTGATTCTTTGAGTTCCAAAAAGCCGTTACCGTTCGCCCGATACAGTTAAATCCCACGACCTAAGTCTCTTGATGCTGAGATTGCCGTAATTCGTACACCTTGACCAATAACTTCGCGAGATCTGATATTATCAGAGGCTTGGTCAAGAAATCCGCGAAGCCTTCATTCAGACAACGGTCTTTTGTAGGCTGTATAGCAAGACAAATATGCACGCATCAGAGACTTGATTGCACCTGACGCGCTGAACAGGTTTTAGACGTACCTGATCGCAGTTCGCGGTTAGAGCCACCACTAAAGGATTACCACAATCATGATTCTCCGAAATGAGTCTTCTAGCTGTGTGCCCGTCCATGTTGGGCATCTGCCACGAAAGCAAAGGGTGTCAGACATGAGCTCTCTTGACATGGGAGAATGTGATAGGAGACACGCCAATACGAACTTGCAGGTCCATCAACATCAGGTCATACTTCGTCCGCTCTGCAGCCTCCACCGCTTGACGGCCATCATAGCAGACGTCGATATCCTTATAGCCGAATTTGGACAAGATCTGTGAAGAAACGAATTCGGGTCACAATACCGACAAAAGCAAGATACAGACGACACGCATACCTTCTTTCCAACTGCAACATTCACGTTGGAGTCGTCAATATAGCATATCTTGAGTGGATATTGCTGCATTAATGCGAGTAAGTCAGTGTTGCGCACATCGGCTATGACATGATAGAAGGAACTAACCTTGGCATAACTGGAATCCATCGCGGATGTGTTCTTCGTCGCCTTTGCTCCGTGATTGCTACTACTTGCAGCTAGATTTTTTGTCGTATTATACAGTGACTGGGCTTTTAGAGGTTTGGTCACAATTGCTTCTTGATTAAGAGCCAGCGAGTCAACGAATTTGGAAACGTCGGTCAACGTTATCAAAAACACAAACTGCAAAAGCGGGACAAGACATCAGTATCAATCCGGAGGAGGCCAGATTGACGAACCAACCTTCGACCCTTGATGCCGTTGTCGAAGAGTTTTGATCACTTCGGAATTGACAACCGGCTCGTCTACGTCCACAAACACAAAATCCGGTTTTGCGGGAGTACTTTGATCCTTGATGGACGCCAAAGTAGTTTTGATACCGAAATGCTGAAGGTTGGCTTGAATGACCGACGAACCCACGTTGGTTGGTGCATACATGATAGCGCGACGAGGAGAGCCAGGAGGGAACGTTTGCGGTTGTTCCGCATCGGGACCTTTCGCTTTGTCCGCAGTTATTAAGAGGTAGAATGTACTTCCTTGACCCTCAACACTTTCTGCCCAGCAATCGCCTCCCAGAAGTCTCGCTAGACCTCGGGTGATGGACAACCTGAAAGCGATCTTACGTTAGCCTTCGTCGTCAACGAAGCATGACTGGCACATACCCTAGGCCTGTTCCACCGAAATTTCGGGAAATGCCGGAGTCCACCTGTGAGAAGCTGTGGAACAGCCTGTGCATCGACTTCGCCGGAATACCTGAAAATTGACAATGGTCAGGCTTAAAACGCTGTGCTCTTTATGGCAAATATCACAAGCTCACCTATCCCTTCATCTCGCACAGCGCATGTGATTTCGACCTTGTCAGGATGGTCCTGCCATGACCAAGAAACGCTAACAGTGGAATGCTGGTTTGACAAAGTCGACTTGGTGAATTCTAAGGATGTGGTCAGGTTAGAAATGAGAATGCCCCCGCATGTGAACAATAACGTACTGATAGCATTGCTGAGTAGATTTAGGAGGCACTGTCTGTATCGATGAGGGTCACCCAACAAAGACATCGGTGGATCCGTCGTTACTGGATTCTCGAGCAGCAACCTGATGTTCTTGTTTCGTGCCAGATGAGCTACTGTTTCGAGTGCGTTCTCGATAACGCTTCGCAGATTGAAGGGTATCGATTCCGGGGTGATGGATCTGGCGTCAAGTTTAGACCAATCAAGGACGGCCGTGACAATGCGTTGGCTATGAGGATGATAGGCAATCGATTAGCATTGCAAGATTGCGGACAATGAGGAGATTGAGCGTGCAAAAAGTTTCCTAAGGTTACTTACAGATCATCTGCGCTCTGACTGATAACTTGTAGATTCTCGCGCTGCGCTTCAGTCAGATCAGCTGAAGCTTCCATAACCGAGCACAATCCTGTGATTGCGAATAAAGGCGTTCGAATCTCATGCGACACGCCGCTGATGAAAGTGGACCTGGAGTGAAGTGCATGCTGAAGCTGTTGTGTGCGTATCTCTACAGCGGACTCAAGGGTCGCATAGGCTTGATTTCCTTGTAGGAGGATCGCAGCGAAAGTCGCGAGAAGCCCAACTTGCGATGTTGACGGATGCGCGTTCGACACTTTGCCCGAAAGGAATAGTAACCCGGAAAATCTACCCTGCACAAAGAGCGGCAGTAACAGAAGCGTCTTGGGAATCCCTGCCGATGCGAAGAATGGTTCTCGTCTCAAAAGGTTCGCATTTGTGGGAGACGAGATATTCCCAGCATTGATTGGCTACAATATCTCAAACACAGTCAGCAAAGGATCAGACTATGGTAATTCCACCGATGAGCCACGAACCTTCTTGCTAAGACTTGCATGGCTCAGTAGGACAGTCGGAGCGATATCTTTAGCCTCTGCGATCGGTATATCACAGATTTTGATATCATCGTGGCTGCCGTATCCATTGAGCTTCAATGACCCAGTTGAAGGGTCCTGGGTGGCAAAACAAGCGTAACTGGTGCAAGTGACTTGGAGCAACACTTGCAATACGCGACGTATGAGCCCTTCTGAATTTCTTTCGCTTGCGAACACCAAAAAGCTTCGCAGAATTTGCTCGAGGCCAAGTTTCCGACCTTTGAAATTGGATTCGTAGCTGACATCTGTGAAACTGCTGCTTTCGGTCTCGCCTAATAATCCGCTGTGTTGGCTTGATGTATCCTCGTGCAAATCTGAGCCGGCTGGTGTTAGATTCGATTTGAACCTTTTTGCAAGCAAGGAAGGTTGGGAAAGATTACCAAGCAAAACATCGGTAAGCCGCACAAGGTTCTTCGCATCACATGCCCTGAATGCGAGTTGCGCGTGATGAAGGTAGTTCCGTCTGATTCTCGTCGTGTGAGTTATGGAGTGAAGAGCAGCTTCGGCCTGTATGCACATAAGGCCTACAAAATATTGTTGTTAGAAATCATTGCCTGGATGATAGAAATGGCAGAATGGAGTATGAAGTGATGTAATTACCGGTGAAGAGGTACGACCGCGCGACTTCCAAATCCTCAATGGCCTCCTCCACGGGTTCGATCATGTCTCGCCAATGAGTTTTACCCTGCCGGACCGACTTCGTGACCTCGAATGCTTGAAGCATACGGATAATGGACTGGAAGTCCACGTCTGTTTATGCGTCGTTTGTCAGTAGAAGATATCGAGTTCATCAGCAGACAAACTCACTGTGCGGTAAAGCATGTAGCCAAGTGTAAGTTTTGACCAGAAGCTTCTCATCGGTATCATCGTCCAATATCAATGTTGTAAGAGACAGCAAGATGAAGCAGAATGTTTGTAGAATAGTTCCAGAACCCCCTCCTTGCTTCTCCGCAACAAGTAAAGCGCGCTTGCGCAACTCCTCGACAGGGACGTCGAAAAGCAGTCCTAGAAACAATGATGCCAGAGCGTACACAACCGCGTGGAAGGCGGCGCGATGAGATAGGTCAATGGCGTCCTGCTTTGTAACAAATTCTCCTTCCAGTACTACAATATGCCAAGAAAAAGCATTAGAGATGTGTTGGCGATCAACGCGTTTTCATGCCTACCGCTCAAGGCCTGGAAATCACCCTTTGACTCGAATGACTTGACATCCAGTAGATTTGCTCCAAACTATAAGCGTTTCGTTCAAATGAGCTTCGAGTTTCCGGGACGTCCTGAACGGGTACCTACCTGGACGAAGGGAACGGTCATCAGACGAATGGCGGGCTGTAGATCATCCGCTAAAGTAGTCAATGTCTTCCGTCCAGCCGTGTACAATTCAGATATTGAATGTCCTGAGAGTGCTTGGGCACTCAGATCCAGTCCCAGCGTATATGACAAAACATCGTAGTTTTTGGTAGCAAAACAGACTTGATAACTACGGCTGTAGTCGATGGTCTTCAAACTGTGAGTCTTGATATAGCCCAGAGTGACTTTGGCAGTCTCCGCAATAGCTTCCACGGGACTGCCAACGAGGTTATACGAATCGCCCAAGTCTATGTAGGCCCGTGATTTCTCCAACGACTCCAGTTCCCCATTGGCAAGCAAGATCGCCATTACGTACCAAGAGTATGCGGTTGCTGAATGTTTTGTGGCCGCATGGTTGTGCAAGTAGATCGGGATAACGAATTGCATGATCCGCCATCCTTGATCTGCTTCGTAGGAGTAGAATGAGGGGCCGACAGTTCCAATCAGATTCGATAACGCAATTGCGATTTTTGCTTCCTCAGTGTCAGGGGGATTTGGCGCATATACCAGGCTTCGAATATCCTTCTCGTTGGTGGGTGGTGGAGGATAGCGCTGCGTCTCGGCGGCGGTATCGTATCCGAGCAGGCGGATCACGTCGAAGAAGGACTTCATTGCTAAGTCAGGTCGACCCGCACTTAGGTACAGCTTGAAGAGCCATGGCGAAATATCAAGTTTCGTGCGCATTTGTGGTGCCATACTCCGGGCAGATTCGATCTGGGAGGAAATGTACGCAATCAGAAACGAGGCTAGAAAGGAGAAGTGGCTGACATACTTTTTCAGTAAGCGAGGCAGCTGTTCGGCGACCCAACGCCACTTCGGCGGTTACTGTCAAGAAGTCCATCGCAAGATCCGGATCTTGCTCCCACGCTTTAGCTTCGCAGAACGACCATAGATCTCCAGCACGGGTGAGATAGTTGGACGCGAGATCGAGTGCTGCACTGGCTGCAGCTTGCCTTGCGGCTCTGATGGCTGTGAAAGACGTCCGGCTCAATCATCACAAAGACGTAACGGCGGTATGGAAACTTACCAGCTTTGACAACTTCTAGAGGTTCGAGAAGATTCGGATCCGACCGATAAGCACTCAGATACATGTCGGCTCGAACGAAATTGTAATCGGTTGACATTCCTTCAAGATTGCGTGCGATTTTGGCAAACAGCCGGGGTTTCTCCTGCGGATCGATAAGGCTCAAGGCTGCAGCGTGCGGTTTGTCGTGAACGAACTGGACCTTGTTTTGACGAATACTTATACTGCCCAATGCGGCACATTCGTCCAATAGCGCTCGAACTGTATTTTCATTCTTGTTCGCAAGGTGGGCTAGAAGTGGAATTTCGACTCCACGAGAAGGCAAACAGGCTAGATGGCAGAGCACTACCCGGGCCTGCTGACTGAGGCTATTCAACACGCTGTAGACAGAACATAAATTGATTCAGTAAAACGCAGGTTGACCAGGTTGAATTGGCAGCTACTCGTACCTTTGCGCAAAATCTTCAGCATTGCGTTGGGGATAGGCATTCAACAATGTTGTCCGGATGATCCACTCTTGTCGAACATAGTCATAGTAGATATCGCCATCCCGGACAAGCGTCGACAAAGCCCACTTCAAGTCGAAAGCATTACCTGCATGTGGTAAGAAGATGAGATCCGGAACATAACCTGAGGACAAAAGAAGTCTCGTTACCTCTCGTGTTCTTGTACAAGAGCGAACACAGCTGATCCCACTGCTCCGGGAGGTGTTGAGAAACATCTTCAAGGTGAAAGCATCTATAAGAGAAGGGCTTGAAAACGGTCTGTGAATCAAAGCGAAGACGTTACTTGTGCCTACTTGTATATCATCTTGGCGAGGGTCTCTTTGGAGAAGGCTCTAGCCTTGATCATGTATTTCGGCGTGAAAGGCGAAATGTCCGGTGGATTGTCATCTTGTGTACGGTAGGAAAATAGGATGAGACAGTGATCTAAGCGGCGAGTTTCCGAGGTAATGAGTTCTCCCCATCTGATGAGATTGCAGAATAGGCTGTCAGATAACGATTCCATAGAAAAAGTGAGTACGCTTACAATTCCTGTTCGCTCTTCTCTAACCACTGAACGTCGTCAATGATGATGAGCTGTTGAGCAGAAGAGGATCAGACATGGTATAACAAAGGGTGGGTGGACGAATACTTACTAATGGCCGATTCTCAGATGCAAAGAGCCTGAGCAAGCCATAGCTCCACGTCCGGAACTGCTTCACCCAGCTCTCCCAATCAATACCCGCCGTCATGTCACTCCCCATCTCTTCCGACTCCTGCCCGTCCAGCAAAATCGCTCGCCATTCTTTCGGCAATAATGCCAAAAAGACGTTGGCATTCACAGCGAGCGAGTCTAAAATACGCTGACGCCACTCTGCGGCAGACTCGAGCGGATCGCTGAACACTCGTTCAAGCAACGAGCAGAAGACAGAGATGAAGGCGGAGAGCGGTTTGACGAGATGTTGGTCCATCTGAGGGGAAGTGTGGCCAATATCAGTAGACGATCGCCAATCGTGGGTGAGCGACGCCATCCGAACGGGCTTCGGCGATCGCTCCCGTCGGCTTCAAGGCCTCGCATTTACTCACCTTTGCCCAACTGACGAAGCAATCCTGCCCAGCGTTATCGCCTTCCTTCTGCCTCGCCCATAACTCCAGCAACTTGCTCTTGCCCGTACCCGACGTTCCCCAACAACAAGCAACCTGCGACCTCCCCGTACTCTTGACCAGCTGATACGCTTCTTCCAGCATGGCGAATTCCTCTTCTCTATCGAGTAAACCAGGCGGCACTGCAAATCGAGACTGCTGATCGATTTGTCCGACCGTAAACTCCCTCCGCGCGTTGCCACGCAAACTACCATTACAAATCTGCTGTACTTTATGCAGGTCGTGTAACAGCGCACAAAAGTTTATGTACCGTTCATCCGGGTCGAGGGAGAGCGCCTTCTTGATGATCCCGCTCAACTCGGGGGGCATGCTCGGGCAGAGGCTCGTCAGCGTAGACATGGTCCGCGTCGAGTGCATGTGAATGGCGCGGAAGAATTCCAGAGGCTCGTCGTCGGATTCCGTTCCCTCCAAACCCTTTCCCTTGAGCATCTCATGCGCTGTCATACCCCATGAGAAGACGTCGACCGTGGACGCGATAGCCTTCTTGGAAGAAATTGCTTCTGGCGCGATGTATTGAAGGTGTCGGCTAACAAGGGGGAATACTATCAGCGGTCAACGTAGCCTTGCCACACACTGCGGGACATACAGAATTGCGGCTTCATCCAAAACACCTTGCAGAGCACCAACGCCTTCATCATCCCCGACCATCCAACCCTCTTCATCCTCTTCCTGTCCTCCCGTCGATCCGAAATTCGTAAACGCGCTCGCCGACCCAGTACCCATGGCCAACACCTTGTCGCCATCGAAATCCGCATTCATATTCCCGACAAGCTTGCCGCCCTCGTACCCGGGCATCTGAACGACAATGCCGAGATGCGTGAGTTGAACGGAGACGGGTTGGGTTGCCGAGGGGAAGCTGGAGCGGGGAACAAAAGGGCGGGATTCAAAGACGTTGAAAAAATCGGGACGGCAGACGACGAGGCATAGTCGACGTTCGTGCAGGGACTGTAAATTCGGGGGTTTGATTGAGTTGTCAAGTTCGACCGCGTGTAGGATGGCAAAGGTGCACTCACGAGGATAATATCTGCAATCTGTATCAGGACGTTGACAGCCGGAAGCCATCCCCGATCTATGACCATAGCCTCCTCCTCATCCTCATCCACCCCAATCGTTTTGGTGGGCGGCGGTATCAAGCTAGTTATCATATCCGCCGCTCCTGCCGAAAGCGGCGTGGCTGTTCCACTGCTTGCTGGGGCGGCGGGTCGATTCGCATTCTGCAATTCCTGATTCTGCTGGTGTATTCTGCTCGCCCATTCCTGCTTCTTGGACGAACTAATCTCGACGTGGTCCGTGTCGCTCGTGTCATCGCCGCTGAAGCTGCCAGAAGTGGTAGAGGAAATCGACTGGTGGCCGAGTATTTTCTCCGCCTTTTCGCCGAGTGACTGCGTGGCTTTCTCTTGGTAGTATTTGATGTCGCTCGGAGTACCCATCCCGGTACTGGTACTCGAAGGATCCGAATCCCCAGCCCCGTTCGAGATGTGTTGTTCCCGTTTCTGCAACAGTCCGTTGATCTCGTGCGCCGCCTCGTCCAGAAAACGTTTCTTCTTCTTCTGCTCGGCCTGTTCTTCTTGATGCTTTTCGCGCAACTGTTCCATCTCGTCCGCATTCGCCGATGCGGGTTCCTCGTCCCCATCCACACTCGACGAGTGGCGCCATGAACCGATCCTCCACCGACTCTCACTCGCATGGATCTGTGGTTGCACATTCTGGTCCCACCAGGATGGCAACTCAATCCCGCCCTCATCCCGCACAAGACTCCATATCCCCTCGGCCGTTCTCCAAATAGCTACAGGCAACTCGAACGGGAGGTAATCATTGGCGTATAGTTGGGAGTAGGCACGGGCGGCTTTGAGCATGTCGTCGCATGCGCCGGGTTGCATCGTCAACGCGATCCGTACGATGACGTGCACCGGATACACGGGGTTCGTTTCGGCGAGACAGACTGGTACCTTGTCTATCGCGATGCGCTCTTGTCCATTCTCTATCCCTTCATTGGATCCCAACATACCCGCCGTCGTCACTGTCGCCGTTGTCGGCGGGCCGATGAGATACTGCGCATGTCCTTCCATCCTGTGAGCGGTATCGTAAATCCTCTTCTTATCGAGGACTGGCCATCCGGGAGTCGGGCCACGATACACGGCTTTGACGACGAGCCTCGCTTCTTTCCCATCATGGCGCGAGTAGCTGCGGAAGACGGGCGAGGACAGGCCCTTGGATTCGAAATCTAGGCTGCCGATGAGCTTTGTTGGCTCGAGAGCCAGGTATGGCGGAAGAGCCATTGCTTGATCTGCGCCGGCGGGAAGGGAGATCGGTAAACGAGAGGGACGTTCCTCGCGGGAGGACGTGCAACGTATCGTCAAGCAAGCCTTGTCTTGCGGGTCCGTGCTGATTATTGCATGATGTGCGCCGCGTGAGGCGAGTCGTGAGCCGGGAAGGGACTGGGGATACTCGCTGTATAGGGCGGGGGAACTTGCTGTATAGGGCGAGGTATACTGCCTCCCGCTCCGCCTCGCCCGCGTTGTTAAATGTGATTTCGCTGCCTGGGTCGGAGAATCGAGAATGCACGGGTGCGCCCCGCCGCTACCGGGGAGATCCGAATTACGTAAGCGGTCTCATCCGTAGCGCCAGATCCAGGTGCAGCAGCGTGCGACCAGGCAAGTTGGGCAGGGCATCATGCAACGTCTTGTCATTGGCTCCATACAGTTCCAGGCAACCCTCATCGCGGCGCAGACCTATGGCACACAACCCCCTCAGCGTCCTCCGTTCATGCTCCACCCCATCATTCGCTACAAAACTACAAATGTCCCATTCGGCCTGACGACCGCCTCTGCCCCCGTCCCCTCCCACTCTGCATCATCCCTTACCATAGTCAGTCGTTTGAAGAACCACAACATCAGCTTTGCACCAGCACTGAGCAGTCCCAGACGTCGCGACGTACCTTCTTTCTTCGCCGTCGGAACCGGACTTGAACGGCCTTAAAACAGTCGGTCCTCGAACATGTACCTATTCCCACGTCCATCCAACCAAGGCACTATCAATCCCTGTACACCTGACCTATTCAGCGGAACCCAAGACTCACGATCCCTCGCGGATCCGCTCCGCGTTCGAGTGAGACGTCGATCGTAGGTCCCCTTACCTCGATCTCGATGTTCATCCCGGGCGGGCCGACATGCATCGATCCCTCGCCCTTACTCCCAACCCCACACTCACCCCTATCCCTAAGGGCGCCTTCGTCGGTCGCTTGCTGTTTCTCCGATCCCGCACTCGCGTCAACACGATCAGAGACATGCGGAACAAGTTGAAAATCATAGAAATGCGTCGCGGTGACGGGCGCGGTGGCCGCGCCGCTCGCCCATGTCCGCATCACAGGTATCCCCAAATGGACGAACGCTTCCTCCACCTCGTTCGGGGACATCCCATTCCCTACTTTAACACAATCCATATCGGCGCCAAACACACGTAAAACAAGGTCAGATGTTGCACAGGAATACGGGAGGTGCCTGCTGTGGAAAGATAGAGCGCGTACCATCGGTAACCACCACCGCTCTCAATCGCTGCGCCAACGAATCCGCTCCCGCACCGCGCCAAACAGCCCAATCCGCCCACCCTCCGAACCGGGCCACACTCCCCTCTCTCAATCTCGCCTGCGCCTGACGCCTCGCGATCGGGTACACAGCGCTGCCTTTCGCCTTTTGTGCGAGGGTGGACGTGAGCGCTCGTAGCTGGCGCTTGGACCTATCCGCGGGAAAAGGGAGGGGTCAATGCAGCGCTTCGCGGTAGCCGAACAAAGGGGGGCGTACAGGAATGCTACAGTCGGTGAAGGAGAGTTCGGCGGGAGCCCAGCACCGCCGTCGAGTGCCTCCGAAGCTTTTGAGGCACATGAGATTACAGGCGTTAGATCGCGGTTCACTGCGTACAGGAATGGGCGGCACTCACGAGGTACGAATACCAGGTCCGCATCGACGTACAGCGCGCTCATGATGATCCCCAGCCCAAATGGCTGCGCGGGGTCCACGCTCGTAAGGAAGACGTCTTTTGCCTTGCCGCTTCGAGAGGAGGAGGGACGGTGCGAGGCCGGAAAGAGAGAGAGAATGGCCGTCACGCCCGCTGTGATGTTCTACTCCCGTTTCGATCCATTACAACGCATCCACGGCTTAATCAGTCAGCTGCCGGTTTAGGGAAAGCGCGGCAAGGACGTACGGCGTTAGTGATGGTCAGTATCTGCGGATCGTTGGTGCCTGTGGGTGATCCTGCTCGTGCGAGGAGAACAATACTATGCACTTGCGCTGGATCACTTGGCTGTGTTGCACCCTCTGCGTTTGCGTCTGCGTCCGCTTCCTGAAGCGACGAACGACCGACATGCAGGATAGAAGCCCAAGTGATCAACTTGTATCCCTTTTCCTCTGCGCGCGAGATCAACGCGGGCGGGATGGGCGTGGTGTTATCGGTCGTAGTAGACGGTACGACGATCCAGTATCTTTTTTCCCTGTTCGTCGAACGGAGGTGTGGGAGAGTGTCTTCGATCTTGTCGAGCGATGTAACGAGTAATGGAGCATCAACGAACATTGATAGCGCGCGGGAGAGGAACTTGTCATCCGCACAGGTTACGAGCTGGTACTTCCCTCCGCTGCGGTGTGCCCGGGAGGGGAGAAGGTTGAGTAGCACAAGCGGGAGGAGAGTGAAAGAGGTCGCCGGAAGGCAGGTGATGATTCGGATCGATCCCTCTTTGACGGGCATTCCATCGAGAAGAGAAGCCACGCCACGGGAGACCTCCCGCACGCAAACACCAAGATCCACAATCCCTTCCCCGATCCAACGACTCCCCCCCTCACTCTTGCTTGCCAACTCTTTCACCCCGACCACCCCCTGTTCAGGCTGCGTTCCCAGCGTCGCCCCAGCACCAGTGCTCCAATGCCGATAGACTGGGCTCACGCCTTGTCGCCGTACGTTCGATGTGTCTGCCTGTTTCGCGAACAAAAGCGGATGTGCTGCAGGTGTCGCTGGGAAGAAACGCGGGAGGAGGGCGAGGAGGATGATTGCCGTGAGGAGGAGGAGGACGAGGTCGTCGATTGCAAGCGTGTACGGCATGGTGGGCGGTGGTGCGGTGGGTGATGAGAAGGCCTGTTCTTCCTAATGAGCTGCCTGGGGGAAGTGCACTCTTGTAAACTCGACTGGGCGGGGAGTCGGGCGGACGGCAGCCGCGCACCTCATAATGCCAATATCCGGCTCTCGGGACATCATGACGGGCTAAATAGGCCGAATACTCCCCTTTTCGAAAAAGGGGCAACCTGAAACATGAGCGTCCGCTCAGCCGCTTGTTTGTTCTGTAGCCCTTACATTTGTTCAACCACCTGATCCCTCCATGGTTCTGCTCAGAATGTGCAGCGATGTACGTTCAGCCCTCAATCTGTCCTTCCCCTGCGTACTCACCCCCTCCCATCCAGGCCATTGCCGAACGAACGTTCCCCTGGATCAGTAGGCGCACTCATCAAACGGTTTCAGCGGGCCTCGGAGGCGGAGCAGAGGGAGAAAGAGACGACTCGGAGGGCAAGGAGAAGTACTTGTATGGCAGATGGCTCAGAACCTGGCGATGTAGCTCATCTGGTGAGGACGTATCCATCGCCCCGCCTTGAACTGCAATTGGTTTACCTGTGATCATCACGCCTTGACCAATATCGCGATCAGCCAAAGAAGATGATGGCTTCCACATCTGTAGGGAACACGTCTAGTCCTTCACCTTCCCAACAGGGCTCCTCATCTTCTCCATGGGTAGAAGGGAGCGGGCCAAACGATCTCGAAGCTCCTATACAGGAATCCAGAACAACCATTAATGATCCCCTGGCAATCCTCCCCATTCCTGTCACTCTGCCAAAATCCGATCAGGACCAGGAACCAGCACACCATTGCAAAATAAATGGCCATGGCTTGACCGAACGAATCATACCTGATGATCGCCCTACTTCCGCAAAAGCACCCCTCACTGACTACGAACCAATGACCCTCTCCCCAATCGACGCTGCAGTGCCGCTCTTAGTAACAGTAAACACGAAACACTCCCCTTCTATTCGAACCTCATCAACGTCCGGAGAGATACCTTCTTCCATACGCCAACTGGATGCGAACGAACATACTATGGAGCAAAAGTACGACATTGTTCTGGTGGACGAGTGCGCTATAGCCATACCTGAAGGCGTAGGAGTGGAAGGTGAGCAAGAATAAGGGCGGTACCACACGACGTACAACCGATCTCTTTATCCATTCCTCACCCCTTTCCTGCTTTCTAGGTGCGGATACCTTCAATAGAGACGACCAACAAGGGCCGGTACCGTCCCAGATATCGCCCAATGACTCCATCCACGTTGCTCCCTGTTCAATGGCAGCGAACATGGACGCGGGACAACAGCCGTCGCTACTACCTCCAAACAATTCACGAATTCCTCTCCTTGGACATGGCCATCCTCCAACAGCCGTTGGCGGGGTGCATGTTGAGAACGCAGGAGGTATTTCTAAGGCTCACATTACACATCCCCAGAACGAGCAGGAGAAGGTGCAGTGCCATGAGCGGCGAGTTGACGAACAGGACGCCGGCGGATGTTCATTCTCTTCCAAAGAGACCCATGACGAAAATCAACATCTATTGGGTGCTCCCTGTTCGATACTCTTTGACGGTCCCACGAAACCTGACAATGGGCTGGTGCGTGGCTCGTCAGAAATAGAGGACAACCGATCTGCAGGACCACTGCAGGCTCGCGTTTCCCCAGCTAAGGTAAACATGCTAGATTGCATGCCGGAAATAACATCCCAAACAGGGTGTGGGGTAAAAGGAAGCTTTGCTCGACTCTCTGAGCCGGAGAAGGTAGCCGAGCTTACCCCTCTGGAACAAGAATCACAACCACGATCAGGACCGACGACGGGGATGAAGACATGGGCAGGGTCTGCGGTAAAGAAGAAGGATGGGTCTCTCCCCTCTACTAGGCGTCTACCACTATCCCAACCGACAACTCGGACGGACCCCAGGAACGCGAGAATAGGAACTACTCCTTCGGTCGGAACTAGAAGGAAGACTCTGCAACTGGTACCAAAGACGGGGGGACAGGGTTGCACGGACTCGGGAGGGGATAATGCTCGTCGGAGCATCGCTTGTGCGCCTGGGACGAGCGCGCCATGTTCGACTTCCGCAACAACTACGAAAGATATAAGTGTAGCAAGACCACCTCATGGTTCACGTACCTTGATTCACCGTCCCACGGTGAAACCCCGCGCTGCCTCTCCTAGTGAGCTTTGTCCACCGACCCACTCACAAGCACGAACAGCTCCTTGGCCGGCAACGAAGCCCAACAATCACCGCATCAACACCACATATCGCCAGCCTTCAATTGTTGCTCCCACACGGCGGGCACCATCAAGTCTTCTTGCACCGACGGCGAGCAGTTTGGCCAAGGTGCGCGGTGCAAAAGACCGAGACACGACGACGGCGACGACAACCTCATTGCCGCGTGCAGGGGTCAGGGCCGGGGCATACGAAGTACAGGCAAGGGGTGCTCGACTGGCGGGAGCTGGGAGAGTGGGGTAGGCAATTGGTCGATAGCGGTGCGGGTCCATCACGGACGGTCTGGGTCTGAAAGGAAGAGGGTATCAGCGCTGGTTGTCCATGAGCACAAGTGGATGGCTCCGAGTTGAGGAGTGTGCGGGAATTAGGAGATGAGGTTGACAGAGCTGCGACTCAGCCTGCTAATGTATCTGCTGAACTATTGATACGAATCCAATGGTTGTTATGTTTTCCTTGGTGATTACGCAAGATCTTGAGCTTATTGACAAAACTTTTATGCCTGTATGGATAACATCACTATAGTCCTTTTGCACCCAAAAAGGCATTCCCTATGAATCTTTGACTTTTTCGTAAAGCCTTTTCGACAAATGTCCATATGCGATCCCTTCATAACATACAACAAGTCGGTCATTTCTTTTGGGCTTTGCTGCCAATATTCGACTTTTCTGTACATCAACGCCGTGGTCCAGCGATAAAATGTTGACACTAGGGTGAGAGGGGGGGTGGAAGACAATTAGGCCTTATGGTGTACGATTGCAAGAGAGTATTGAGAGCTACCCACGCTAGGACATGGTACATGCTCCCGCGGACCGTACGTCGTGAACGCGCATCCTGGAGTCCGACATCCTCCTGGCATCTGTAGATAGACGGAAAAGAAGACGACACAAGCGGCTCTAAATAGGGAACGTAGACTTTGTATCAGGTTTTCACTCACTGGTGGTCCAAGACCGTGGCCTCCCCACTCCATCACTGCATGCTGTGCACAGATCACTGCAGCAGGATTAAGGATGGACGGTCGCAGTGCTGGATTTGGACAGCCGATGAACTGGTGTCACAGCGATGGATGAATGGCTATAAGCCCTGTTCCTTGTTCTTCAGTGTCGACAGGGGGACTCACTGCACACCTCGTTCCTGGAGGGATCAACCCAGGAGGTGAAGGGGGACCTTGATGTGGCGCTCCTGGATGTTGTCGCTTGCGCCCGAATAGTGGCATTGGGGGTTTTGACGCGGCTTATGAAAGCTTTCCTGATAGAATTTCGGCGAGGTAGAGGGGGAATAGAAGAAAGAATATACAACTTGTTTGCGAACCGGGCTGAGAAAGGTCTGTTGTCGTTTGAATTATACGTTAAACACATGAGCGCTGATCCGATGAGCCTTTCCTTGATTCAAACTTTTTTTTTGCGTAGTTATCAGGATCGATCGTATGGTCTGTTTCAAAGGCAAAAATCCTAAAACCCTCTTTTTGTCTCGCCCTAGGCCGAACTGTACGATACTTGGGCGGATCGCATTGCGACAGATGCTGTATCGATAGTATGGGCCTAGTCTGGGGTTGGCGAGGAAAAAAAATCAATCACGCGACCGCATCAAAGGAGCACAAGTTTGCAAAGGAGGAGGAAAGGACCTAGGCGACCAAGGGCGTACAGTAGATACTCAGGGCTCCCTGACTGATAAAAGTGCCAAAGCCTGGGCGCAGCGTGGACAAAAGGCTGGCGGCCATGAGAAAGGAGTTTTTTGGTCGGTAAACAGGGGAATATTCGCCAAAGAACACAGGCTATACCAGCCCTTCCTCAGTCTTCCCCCTTCAGATCGCAAAACGTGCCAAGCGTGATCAAGAGGGTGACTGCCTGCCGTGTTGTCCTTTTGGGCTGACAAGTTTCCGATCGGGCCCGTCGTAAGGGAGGGGCGGTGCACGTTTCAGCATGAAACGCGGTTACCACACAATTTTCGGCCGCCGCTATACGTCTCGCTTCACTTCTTGAACCCTTCTGCCGTGGCCTTTGAGCCCGCCCAATATATGCCTTGCCAGATCCAAACGCTACTTGAGGCGCTTGCCGGCTGCCCGATAAAGGCTAACATCGGCGCTCCACCTGTCAGCAGATAGGTGTCCCTTCTCTCTTCAGCCTCCCCTGCTTCACTTCTTGGTACGGAGGAAAGTCCGGGCGATAGAACCGAAATGTAATATCGATTCTATTGTTGTACGCCTTGCGATTAGCAGGTCCACCTATTGCTGTTTAAAGTTATACGGCGGCCCAGAATATGTCCAGGGACCCGCTGTCATGCGGGACTGTGTGCTTGTACAGCTCTTGGGTTCCCGCGCACATGATGCAGATCGAATTGCGACCGCCCTGTTCGAACGCTAGAGATCAAAGTTAACCCAAGTTCGGGTCGACCAGATCCTCACCCAGTCCCCAGTTTTCGAGATTGACGTTATTTCGTCTAGTAGCGCCGATTTTCGTATTTCAAAGTACTCAGACAGCTTCCCAGGCGCGCTTCAGCCTTCCCAGCCTCTGTTTGGCGCACAGTGTCAGCCATGGGCGAATGTAACACACGGCGGGTGACATCAGATTACAAGGGCTCTGAGCGATGGTGAGATTGGATGACAATATGTAGCATCGTTTGACTTGCTTATCCTGACTGATGTGGACAAAATCAGTGGGCCTCTCGGAGAGGATACTGTCTTCACGAGACCAATCAGAGTACCAACAATATGCAACGCTACGCGAAGTCGCACTAACCTGAATGGACGTATTATCGAAAGCCATCCAAGAAGAAGGCTTCAGTGATGGATTCGTATCATGCCAAAGTAAGCGGGTCTCATCCGCAAGAGCTTTATGAACTCAGTATGGCTACTGATAGGCGGTCTCGTATTTGTAGATGTACCATATGAAGATTTCCTACATAAATGATTCGAAAATTAATGTCGCTGTCGGCAAGAAGGTACAGATTTGAGTCGCTGCGGCATTTGTTAATCCCCATCAGCTGGAGACGTATTCCCCCTATAGATTATGTCCAAGTTTAACCACAAAAATGTCGATATCCGTCATGACGCCATTGCAGCGGTAGCAGGCGCACAGACGCAAAAATACGACTTGAGGTTGATGGATTTGCAGGTGGGTTCTGCCTTGAAGACGTCGCTGTTATCGTCTAAGCCGTTGCTCGTCACTTCTATATTTAAAGATCCCAATCATGGATGGTCCTCTGGAAAAGAGGCTGATATTGGACAATGTGAATACGGGAGACCCTTTATAGTAGCATTCACAGCCAATTCGACCAAGTAAGGCGACTATCTTTCAGCCTGCGACGCCAGTTCACCTATCAGGCTGCTGATTTGCACCGTCTTCACGGGAAACGAAAGATCGATGTATCCTTGAAGGACATTTCCAAGGGTTATTGAGAAGGCCCATGAGCATCAGCGCACGAGGGGATCATTTTGTCGCTGTCACTGTCAGTCGTAGGAGGCACCGAATCTTCGCCTCGCGTCATCTCCAGACTCGCGGAAACCCTCAAATCTGCATATCAATACTCTCAAGCAAGGCTGCTGACAACGACGATGAGACACTCGGATTGGATACCGGTCATGATTGTGGGATGGACCTCACCCTAGTAAAAATAGGTTTCTGTGCAGACTTGTCTTTGCATCGGAATTCAAGTTAGGCCAGGAATTTTCGTGATTTAACAAAAGTTGTAAGGGGGAGGCCCAAGATAGTCTGCTCGGTTCTTGATGTATTGTGGGTTGCTTGCTATTGCTATGTCACCGAGGATTGGCAGTGGGAGGTAGAGCATAGCGCAGTCCCTAGTCCGGCGGGGTTTCGCACAGTTCTAGGCGGGAACTGGTGGGAACTGGGAAGGGTGATGGAAAGTTAGAGCGGGAGGGGAATGGCGAGAGTGGGTTCAGTTTGACCGCTTCTGGGGCCCGAAGCTCCGCATCCCGGATTGGGACAGCGCAGCTGTCGTCTCCCTCGCCCTTGGTCCGACATTCTCGTTGACGGCAGGTCAACGGAGAGCAGGTAAGGGTCGTTGATCAAGCCGATCAACGTGAAGGCGTCTACACGGTTGTCAACGGCACGGATTCCGCCTTATAGGACACATGCGCTCGGCCGTCCAGGATGACCCAAGATACCGTGAACAACAGACACGCGATCAGGACTTGCTTTTGCGGCAATATACAGGTGTTCTGTCCGAGCGATAAGGATACATCCGATTCGAAGAGTGACCAGCCGGCAGAGGTATCAGTTCGGGATAGCGATATTAGCATTGTGAGTCGTATCATGGTCGAATAGTGTCGCGTGACGTCATGCTTATCCCGGGTCGTCGTCTGTGCGTGATGAGCAGCGATATACAGAGCTTTCCCTATGGAGCTCCGAGCGAAAGGATGTCCCGGAAGACCGTTCGAATGGAAGGAGAAGGTCAAACACTAGGTCACGGTCTCCCGGGAAGTTGTCACGCCGTGATAGCAGACAAGGGCAGATCAAGTCCGAGATCCAGACAGATAAAGACGACGTCAGGCTTCTGACTTGTCTGGTATGTGGAGAGCGGATTGCACGCTCAGGAAGCAAGGAAGGAGAGGTGACTATCGTCAAAGGCTCGCAGGTGAGCCGTGTACTGAGCGTTTCGCCACGTGGTTTATCTCAAAATGCTGACGGGTGGAAACACAGGAGACACCCGAATCGACCCATCCTTCCAAACTCCTCGATCTCCAATTACCCCCGCGAGCGGCGCCCTCTACATTCGGCGCACCTTCACGACCATCGACCCCGCCATTTCCAACCAGCTACCTGCCCTCGCTTCCTGATCCATTCTTTCTCCCGCCACCATTCACCCCTGATCATCCATACTTTGACAAACTAGCTCGCGAAGCTTCAACTCGTGTCATGGATCTCCGCTCCCGCGTCGAAGCCGAAATAAGAGAAGTCATTGTGCAGAAAAGGTCGCAAGTGGAAAATGAGGAATCAGAGATCCGGGGAGAAGTCGAGTTTTTATGGAAAGCTTTTGAAGCTGGGCAAAAATCGATAGGAGTGGATCCATCGAGAGCGGATCTTGATGCGGGGAAATTGACGGCGGTCGGTGGCGCCAGAGCGGGAGGAAGAGCAAATATGAGTGCTACAGATCCCTCGAGGACGTTTTCGTCAAGCCAGAGTAGGGGCCGAAGTTCGCTTGGCACTGGCACTGTGCCTCACCCTGGTACCGGGATATCACCGCCAAGCGTCTCATTCGGTGGCGCAGGATCTCTATTATCGGCTTCGCTGTCCACGCATGGATTCTACCCCCAAACACGGTCCGTCGCAAAGGAGGCCGCTGAGACTCCAGCTGCAACCTCATCGTCAGCTCTCCGCTCACCGCCGCCGCAACATGCGAAACTGATTTTTGAACAGAATTCCATCACGATGCCATATCAGCAACGGAAATCTGGGATAGATCTCGATGTCGCGGCATCCATGCGAGTGTCGCACATGGGTGATTTGTATACTCCGCAGGACAATAGCGGGTCTGTGAGTGCTCGACATAACCGTCCCGACACGCGGGATAGGAGATATTATGACCCTGGAGCCGACGTGGAGGATATCGTAACAACCATCCGCGATGAGCGGTCACCTTCGATCGGCCGTCGGGAAAAGGAGGAAAGAGAAGGAGGAAAGGGGGACATTGAGTTGAACCCCTTTGCGGAGAGCAGTCAAGTTTCAGCTGCAAGTAGTTATCAAGGCTCGAATCAAGGTGATCGGCCAAATGCACCAGGATCCAACAAGGCCGATATAGGAGAAGAGCAATTGAGGACGCCAAGAGGAAGGGCTGTCAAGCCGATAGGTGAATCCATTTCCCCGCCGCAGATTGGTCCATCCACTACGAAGTCATCACTATCTCCTGCTGCCACCCTGACATCGGCCGATCAAGAGGGCAAGAACGATAGGCCGCCGAAACCAGCAAGGATGTCAAGTGATGGACATGGTCCATTGAGGAAGAAGGTGACCTTTGAAGAACCTACATTGCAAAGGACCGATACGGTGAAGGCGGTGCCTCAAATCGAGGAAGAAGCGGAGGAGATAATACCCAGCGAAGCTGATGGTGAGTGCTCATGATGCTGCAACCGATCGCAAAGAATGACGTGGACGGTTTGATCCCATGTCCGGTAGACGCCGTTTTCGATTTTGAAGAGCACGATACCCCTTCCAGTATTCCTGAACCAGAGATAGCTGATCAGGCTCCGGTACCGCTCGAGGGATCCACCCCAGATGCGGAAAGGGTCGAGGCAATGCGTCGCAATACCGAATTGGTTGAGCGCAAGTTGATTGATCTCGTAGCCGCCGATGCGCCCTCGCATCGCGCTGCTTGGCGAAACAACAAGGATCGGCTATGGCAGGCGCTTGGTCGGTATCAAGCGCGTCCATTCGGAACGGCACCCAAGCGAATCCGATCGGACGAGAACTTGGATGGAGTTGCCGGTGTCGACCAAAGGGATCCTTCTGAAATTAGTCAACTGGCAACCTCTGTGCCCATTCAGATACAGATGCCTCGTCGACAAAACTCGGCGAATTATGCACTCCAGCCGAAAACGAGTTTGGTTGAACGTCCTGGCGTTCTCGTTCCGGCCTTCCGAACTGCCATGCACACGTCTACTAGCAGTAGCAGCGCGGGAGCGCGCAGACCGTCCTCGGGCTCTCGGCCTCCTCCTGGCGCCGACCTCCGAGCAGATATCGTCTCCGAGGACGCTCATAATCGAGTCGGCTCCAACAGTAGCAGCGATATCCGGCGGCACGCTTCTGTTGGACTCTCTGTAGGCGACGGAGAACCGGCCGTCACTAGCAATGCCACATACAGTCTGGGAGACAAGCGGATGTCGTTTACCGTGGATCCTGGTCCTGCACTGGAGGCATTTGGATCGCCGGACGATGGTGGGGCCGACTTGGATGAAGATGACGTGCCTGGCGGAGCGAATTTTGTACCACCGCATCGGCAGATATCGCAGGAGCGGGACCCAGACGGTATGGGAGAAGCAGGGTGGAGGAGTTTGGCGTGAGCGGCTCGGCAGATGCAATATGTCTTGCGGAAGGGTCATCGAGTACACCCGCTTGCCATCTGGCTGGCTTCTTTTCGATGTCTTTCGTAGGTGCAGGATACACGAAAGCTTTACACTTGATGGCGGTTTTGCCAGCCCGCCTGTCATAAGCAGACAGAGCAGGGTAGCGGGGGATGAACGGTATCGAGGAAGGTGGGGCGGGGGTCTAAGGCATACAATATAGCTCAAGTTGTAGTATTCATCGTCTTAAGAGTCAACTCAGCCTGCTACATCGTATACAACTTTCGGAACTTGGGCTGGGCATTGTAAATAACGGTTTCTTAGAAAAGCTTTCGAATCTTTTCAAACGCATCCATGCTCTCTGGGAGCCATGGCAGAAGGGGAAAGACATGGAACAGCCCTTCGTACTGAAAGACAAACCGCTATGAGCGCAAAGCGAAAACGTCCACCAGTCCCGACTTACCACATGCATGTCACTGTTGGCGCCGAGTGTCTCGAGCCTTTCCTGCATCCTGACGTTTTGCGGATACAGGATATCGTTGGTACCGATAAACGTCGTAAACTTTACTTTTTCCAAACACGGCTTGTACTCGTGCAAGATATCGAGTCCGTTGACGGGCGAGAACGCGGGCTGATCGAGATCGGGCAAGGCCCCGGTCTTCTCGTCGTGTACGACCGGAAGCGCTTTGCGTTCTTCCGGAACGCCAAAGTCGTATGATGGGTAGGCAAGGGAGGGCCCGTACGACCATAGGCGGCCAGCGACGGCGATAATGTTTTTCGATAGCCAGGGGTCCTACATATCGGAAAGGGGTTAATGTCTGGATCGGATGAACGAGGGAGGGGACACCCGACTTGCCCGTTGTTCTGCCTCGAGGTCTTCCGGACGATCTACGTTTGCGTCCACGACAGGACTGATCATCAGCACGTCCGACACACTGTCCAGAATCGCCTTGTAATCGACGTCCTCGGGATGTTGGAGCTTGATCTCTGAAATATGCACTTTTTCCTGTCGGTCGCGGAACGTGGTCTTTCCCGTGTATCGCTCAACCAACGCCAGCAACACCCTCAACGCGATCCACCCACCCGCGCTGTCCCCGCAAAGGACGAATTGCTTGCCGCGGTAGCGGACGTCGTCCCGCTCGAGATGCGCAAGGAGCTCGATGCAGGTCTGGATGCAGGACGTGCCCGTCGCGAGAGGCGCGAGTGTGTATATCGGCACGATGACGTCGCATTTCAGTTCGTCGGCGAGCTTTTGAACGAATATCCAGTGTCTGTCTTGCATCTGCGCGCAGGGAGGGGAGAGAATACGTTAGTGAGGTCTCAGAGAAGGGGGCTCCGAGGCGCTTACTCGGCGGATGAAGGCTCCTATTGCGTGTAAAAGGAGGTGCATTAGTCTCCGGTCGTCGCGGTAAGATATCGGACAGCCAAGTCGCTGGTTCTCGGGATGCCGCCTTTGCACGGACAAGCGTGAGGCATCTCTTCACCCGAGTCCAGAGCTTGCGCATTGATGTAGGCAACTACGCTCGGGACGGCCTCGAGATCCTTTCGGACTCGTGAGTGGTACAGGCACCGATCGGGAGATTTGCTTTACTCTCTTTTGGTTCGGCCGTCCTATGACAGCCTCAGAGGAGTCCTTCGGGCCCGTAGCCTACAGTACCCGAGATGACACAGAGTCTCTCGGCCTACGGCCTGGAAGGTCTCTCCGACCTGAGTACCTGCCGCTCCTGAACCCGGCTTGTCTCGCACTCACCTCCATGGAAGTAAACCACCACCTTGCCGACCTCGACCGGTTCCGTCCTTGGCCTGATATGAAACACCTGCCACGTCTCGCCACTGGTCTTTGCGGTAAACCTCTCCTCTGCGGACGTCGGCACCACCTCGTCGCTCGTCTCCTGGGCCCAGGAATCGCGCACACCATCCAGTATTCCCTGCTCGGACGCGTGCTTGCGGTCTGAGAACTTCCACGCAACGGCGGCGGCGGCGAGGCGTGCTCTGATGGATGGCATGGTGGTCGGGGTTGGGGGAGGAGGCGGGGACGGGGGAGATAGGCTGGGAGATACCGTTCATGTACCCAGCTACGCCGCAAGAGGAAGTGACCCGCCAAGTAACCGGGCCGGTGGGTAGTCACGGCGCCCGGAAACAGGCCGAAAAGGGTCGCCTAAAAGGGCCAGATAAGAGGCAAGACTCGGAATTCTGATTTGCCTCGTGCGTAGAAAGCCACCTTTGCAACAGAAACTAGGCGATCCGTTGTGTTTAGGCCCCGACTGGGAAGGATCGTTGAAGAGTGCGCAAGTCAGACACACTGACGGACAAGCATGCGGACTGGCACGATGATTGAAATATACCATTTGCGCATACATAATATACCGACCAACTACATGACCCCCTTCTTCCTCGGCGGACTCGACTAGTACATGATCGTCTTCCGCTCCACCATCCTCGGTACCTTCCTCAACGCCGGATCGTCCTTTGCTACGCTCCACAAGAAGCCATCTGCAGCGCGCGGTAGACCAGAGGGTTCCGTGGGGGAGGAAGAGAAAGGCAGAACCAGCGATCAGCGCCGCGCTCTCGAGTGCATTACATGAGACACCACAGCCAGCGTCCCCCAGAACGAAACACGCAAGACGCAGGGCACGTACCTAGATCCGCCTCTGTCATGTCCCCGAGCCACGCCAACCGCTCCTCTCCTCCGGCCGAGCCGGCGGCGGCGGCGGCGGCGGCGAGCTCATGCGCCCGCTGTACCGCGATCCGTCCGGCATCGAGCGCGGCCGCACGAACGACGTACGCTTCCTCCCTCGTCAGCGAGGGCCCTTCACGTACGCCCTGCTGCTGCCTTGCCTTCTCTCCGCCGCCGTCGTCGTCGTGGGCGTCGCTCTGCGGGGTAGAAGCGACAGCACCCCATTCGCGTAGTACCGGGAAAGAACAGGCAGACATGTCCAGATACCCCAGGTGGACGCACATTGTCGGAAGCACGTTGTCCACGAACATGGGCAGCACGCTTGCATCCGGCAGGCGGGGGATCTTCTCGTCGGGGTTGGATCGAGAGCGGAGGGTTAGGCGTTGCTGTAGCGCAAAGAGAAGGAAGAAGGCTTTCTTGAAGATGTATACTGGTTGTGCGGGAGTCAGGACGGTCGACATGTCCCGGAATCCTGGGATGAGGGTGACGATCTATGCAAGACGGGTTGGTAAGTCTCTCCAGGCGAACGGCCTGGTGACGTACTTTCTCCACCATGTAATCCGCCCTCTCCAACTCCCCCTCCACCTGTTCAGCCTGTTGCAAAACGTTCTCCACAAACTCTCCCAGGCTCTTCCATCCCTCCTTGAGCAAGATCTCCCCGGTCTGATTACAAGCCTCTACCACCATGCCCACAACCTCACACATCACCCCTTGCCTCACGCCGACGGTGACGCCGGGCAAATCTGGGTGCGGTTTCTCCTCGAACGTCGAGATCCCCCAGATCCCCTCCACGGTCTGCACATCCAGCTTGGCCAATCCACGGGCGCTCAACAGCCCGCCTTCCTCGGCATCGCCAGCCGGATCGCCAGAAACGGAGATGTACAGCCCGAACAGGAGCTTGACGACGTTCTGGTACGCGCCTTGCCCCGTGGCGGCATGCAACGGCGCGCGATACCCGGAGAGCGTGTTCAACAGGGAAAGAACGGCGAGGAAGTTGATTTCGGAGCGGACGGTGGGGAATGTTAGCGGGAAGCCCGAGACGCCGTGCGATGATTTAAGACGGGTGAATGTTTCCTCGGAGAGGGAGGCGAGGTGGGCGTCGATTGCTTTGGTCGATACCTGGGAGCGAGGGAGGGTGGGCACGTGGGAGGGGGGACAAGGGAGAAGAGAGGGGACGGACCGTGATCCCCGCGGCTTGGCGGACGGCTGTGCATGATTCGCGGGTCCGGGCGATGAAGTGGCCGCTGGGAGGCAGAGGCGGTGCGGGGGACATGGTGGCTGTGGGTGAGCAGGAGAAGGGAGGGATCCCTCTGGCTGGGATTCGTAAAATCACCATTTCGTCTGGTTTTCATGACTCAGCCGGGCCCCGGTTTGCTTCCGGCGGGGCTCCGGTGATGCAATGGAGGACCGGGCGCACCCTCGATCCCGATCCAGCAGGGTGAGCGTATATAACCAGCGGGCTGTTCCTGCCTGCTGACCGGTCAGCCCGTCCCCATCGCTAGACCACACACAATGCAACGATTCATCACCCTTTCCCGCTCCACTGGCCTCTGCAGGGCCGTCACCGCCGCACGCGGGTACGCCACCAAAGCCGAGTCGCACGTCACCAAGGGCCCCGAGGGTCCCGTGCTGTACTCTACCAAAGTCGTCGTCGAGGGCGCCAGGAAGGGGCATGTCAAGGGGGAGAACTTGGATTTGGGGTTGACCATGAGCAAGGCCCTCGGGGGGAGCGGAGAGGCGGGCAAGAGTAATCCAGAGGAGCTTTTTGCGGGTGAGTCGCGTCTCGAGCGATGTCCGACGAGCGAGCGCCGAGCGCAGCGAGGGGCGAGTGAGGGCGGAGCACCGAGCGAAGCGAGGAAACTTCCCGAAGGCGGCATAGGCCGCTCGAGAGTTGTCGCTCCCGAGCGAAGCGAGGAAACTCCCCCGAGGGCGGCGTAGGCCGCCCGAGCGTAGTCGCCTTCGCCGAGCGCGCAAGCGCGAGAGAACCACGGGGGAGGGAGGGACGACCGACCCCTCCGAGCGAAGCGAGATGGCGCCTCAGGCTACGAGTCCGAAGAACTCTCCCGTGGGCGAACGGCGAGTTGGAGACAGACGGGACGAGCGACGTGTGCTGTCTGATCTGAATTCCTTGTGAGAGGGGGGTAGGGTGGTTACCGGAAATTCCCCTGAAGGAGCTCGTGTATAATGAGTGCAATGATGAGGGATGCTGACAGGATGGTCTTGCTTTGTCCATGTTTGTAGCTGGGTACGGAGGTAAGTCGTTCTCGGCATCTTCCCTCTCGTCGAATGCTGACGTCCACGACCGCCGATCTCTGTGCGCTCTGTTCGTTCGCCTTGCCGCTCAGCCTGTTTCCAATCCGCGATGAACGCCGCGGCGATCAGCATGGGCAAAAAGATCCCCAACGAGTCCCGCCTGACGTCTGTGGTGTCGCTGGTGGGGGACATGAAGAAGCTCGATATGGGGCTGAGCGTCAAGATTGAGGTCGAGAGCATCAAGGGTATTGAGCGGGATGAGTTGCAAAAGATTGTGAATCGGGCTCATGAGGTGCGTCTTTTTGGATTTGCGGGGGACGTCGTCCGTGCTAACCTCGTCTTGGTTTTGCAGGTGTGCCCTTACAGTCGGGCTACGAGGGGCAATATCCCCGTCGAGATTCTTATCAAGTGATGGGTGACGGTTCAGCCGTGGAATGGTGGTGTCAAGGAGAACATATCGAAGCTGTGAAAAGAACGGAACAAAGCAAAGAACAAGCGACTCGAAAGCAGTTGTGATAGGCTTCGTCGCCATGAGCAGTGTGATAGGCTTCGTCGCCATGAGCAGTGTGATAGGCTTCGTCGCCATGAGCAGTGTGATAGGCTTCGTCGCCAGTGAGATGAGATATATGCTGTTATACTATACACGCTACTATATACTACCTTGTCCTGCTTCTATCCATGCCATCTATCTATACACCGCTCACTCCCCGCGTGTCTACGAAAGATCCTGCACGACGCCGACTTGTGCGGGTCTCAATGTCCTCGTCTTGATCATAAACCCCGTCTTCTGACACTCCAACACCGTCCCAGGCTCCTTGCCCGGAATCGGCGCCTGGAACAACGCCTCATGGCGCATCGGATCAAACTTTTCCCCCGTCGGGTCAAACTGCGTCACCCCGTGCTTGGCGAGCGTCTTGAGCAGCTGCTGCTGCGTCATTTGCACGCCGGAGAAGAGGCTCGTCAGGTGTGTGTCGGACGCCGGGATCGGTTGGGGCACGTATTTCAGCGCAGTGGTCAGGATGTCCACGGTCGAGAGCAGGTCCGAGGCGAAGCCCTGGATCGCGAAATCGCGGGTCGACGTTTTTTCCTGCTCCGTCCGGCGTTGCAGGTTTATGAAATCGGCTTTGCCGTACGTGAGTTGGCTCTGCGGTGGGAGGGTCAGCAACCAACGAGCTACTGCGGATGGAAGAGAGGACGCACCTTGAGCTCCTTGACCTGCTCCTCAAGCTCTGCGACCTTTTTCGTAACATCGCCCGCGGCGACCTCGTCCGGCTTGACGGTCGAGTATGCCCTCTGTGCGACGGCGCGGACGGGGAGGCGCGACGACAGCGGGAGTGCGGTGCGGAGAGATGTTCGTGCGAGCATGGTGAGGTGTATGTGTGTGTGTTTCTGTGCGGGGCGACACACGGTGGCGGCGGCGCGAAGCAGGTATATAACGCCCCGGCTGGTCGCCCGATCGCGCGGGCCAAAAAATCGGGAACGTTCGGCCGCCGGGCGCCGCCGAGTCGAGACGGAGCGGACGTCATGAGCGGCCCCGGTTGGAAGGCGCAGCGAGGACCCGTAGACGCCCACCCCACCATCATGTTTGGATGCATCGTTGCCGGCCGACTCGTGTAAGCGGCCCTGTGCACCCCGAATGACATCCTGACATCCTGACATCCCTTGGCCTTGTTGGCGTCGCCTGGCGTCCGCGTAGACAGACAAACCTCCAGCAAGTCGACCCACAAGGTACGAGCTTTGTCTTCTCCATCGACCGACCGCTTGCGGTGAACCACTTGACCGTGTTCCTCTTAGGCACGGGTAAGTGATCGTTCCTCTAGTTCCGACATGGGGGACGTCGAGCTAATCTGACGTCGCCTTGCTCCCAAAATCGTCGCCGCCACGTCACCTCCCACAGTCCCGTTCCCTGATGGCTACGGCGCAAGCGTACACTTCCAGTACCCAGGTATGTCCCTGTTGTGTTTAATCGCGACGGGCAAGACGTTGACGCATTGTTCCAGGGAAAGACTTTCTGGTGCTCGGGACGTACGTCGGCTCGAGGAACAACGAAACAGCGAGGGTCATTCTTCATAATCTCTGACTCTGACTCTTATGCCTGTCTTCTCGACACCGTAGACTAACAAACGAGCGACCCTCGGCCATCTACCGACTCCGTCCGCTCGCCGCTTCGTCTGCAGGAGGAGCGATCGACGATGGCGGCGCGGGAACGCTAGGGATCCAGATCCAGCCCCTGGCATCGCTCGAGGCGGTCGCTGCGTCGCGCTCGACGTCAGTGACGGATCCCATGATGGATGGTTCTGGAGAAGGTGCGCTGGTGAAACGCCCACCAGAGACGGGGAGTGTGGATGTGCCCCGACTCGCGGAAAAGATTGTCAAGAATGTATGTGTCGTGCATCGGTGCGGGCGGCGGAGCATGTGCTAACCGTGCCTCTCGCGGCAGCTGTTCAACTACCTGCACTCATTCGAAGGCGGACCGGCGACGCTCACGCCAGAGACCCCGATTCCGCTCGGCGTGTTCCAGAAATGGTACGAGCGGTTCATGAGCAAGGTGCGGAATAGCGGGACGGCGTTTCTGGACGAGTAGCCGGCGGCCGGGCGAGGTGGAGGCGGGGACGAGTAACCGGCGGCCGGGCAGAGGAGGCGGGGACGAGCAGCCGGCGGCCGGGCGAGGTGGAGGCAGAGGCCGACGCAGCAGGAGATAGTGACGATATGTAGCCGTGTGATGTATGCATGCTTGGCCGGCGGATACAGCCCGCAACCATGCCCTCGCTCGACGCAATCCCCCCCGAGATCCTCGCCAGCATCGCCTACTACCTCGCCATCTCGCCCGAACACGGCCCGGCGCAGGGCGCAGCGGCCAACCCGCGGATATCCGCCCTCGCGGCGCAACTTGAGCAATTGGACGACGGCACGGTTTCCTCCTCGGCTTCTCCCCCCCAACCGATCCCCACGGTCTTCCCCGCCCCGCTCGTACCCCTCCTTAGCACGTCCAAAACCATCGCGGCTTCACTGGCGTTCCCGACCAACCCGCAGCTGTATGCGCGGATATTCGCACACAAGTTTGATACGGCGGCGATACGACGTCGATGGAGGGATGACGTTGCTGCTGCAAGGACCAAGAGCGGCAACGGCGACGATAAGAGGGAAGTACAACTGGCGGCAACGGTGACGGATAGTGCGTTAGCGGCCGAGTTGAAGACCCGGTGCAGGATGATGAAGAGGCTCAAGGCGGCTATTCGGTGCGGAGAGACGACGCTGTTCGGTTCTGAAGATCTGTTCGTCTTGTACCTCATGCTGCTGGAGAATGGTGAGCCGCTCCCCCCACAACTCCTCATCCCACCCACCACTGACCCCCTTTCTTGGTAGATGGGAAAAACCTGCAATACCTGCTTAGTCCCGCAGCCGATGCGCCCCTCCTCGCTTTTCTTTTCCTCTACCACGACCAGGATCTGGTGGCAAAGGCCACCGGGCCCGGGCTGCCGCCCAACACTCTGGAACGGACGTTGATAATCTGGATCATCTGGTTGCTTACTTCCCCTCGTACGTCCCCTCTTCTCCGTCGGTTCTGCAGAACGAGAACTGGCTGACCGCGTTCATGTCTCGCCTGTGCTCCGACGCAGAGGGCTTGGACAAGGAAGAGATGGATGACATCGAAGAATTCTTATTCTGCCTTCGACCCTACGTGTTTGCCGCTGCTCAGGTACGCATACCCTCCCGATGCCTGCTCAGCCACGGCTGACCTGCTTTTGCCGCACCACCCTCGACAGTTCGAGATCACCTACGCACCATGGACACTCATCGACTTGCCCCTCCCGCCCACCTCGATTCCCTCCCGTCATACCCCGCTGCCTCTTTTAAACACCTACATGACCGACCCCACCCCGCGCTCCCGTCTCGTCCACGTCCCACACTACGGCACAAACAAGCCCCTCTGCCCGCCCATCCTCGCCCACGCCGCCATCCTCAATTTTTTCGCGCGCGTGGATAAGCTGTTTGGGAGTTCACGATTTGAGGTCCCCGGCGGGGAGAATGCGCGAGATTTGACGGGGGGCATGGATGGGCCTGCGAGGACGAGAGAGGCGAGGGAGGACGGGTTGGAGACGCATGCTGCGGCCGCTGCGGCCGCTGTGGCAGAGGCGGGGGAAGGAGGGGAAGGGGCAGCGCTAGGTGCAGCAGCGGGTCATGTCGCCGGATTCCGGCCACGTATGTTGCAACCCGCTTCCCACTAAACCTCTACTCGCTGACCGGGTCTGTACGCCCCGTGATAGGCCCTTCATCCCGATACGTGGCCTACACCCCGGCGAAACGCTCCGAAATATTCGATACGGATTATAAGCGTCTCCGCGTGTGTTATGATCCGACCGAGTCCCCCGGGATGGCGATCGAGGACTGGGCGGGACGGTTTACGGGATGCTGGGAGGGTAGTTTTGTGAGACCCCATCCCTACGGCCTCTTCCAATTGTGGCGCGGGTACTGATGACTTCTTCCTTGGTGCAGTCCTTCTTTGATTACGACGCGTACAAGAGCATGTTGTCTGGTGAATCCCGTGCGCTGTATGAAGGTCAGTTCGGGGAGCAGACACAGGTGTGGCGGCTACGAGAGGTGTGTGTGAGGCCGAAGCGTAGAGCAGCGCAAGCCGGCAAGTCGCACCTTTTGGCAGTAGATGACGACATGCAGGAACAAACGGATAATGGCGGGAGGTCACCCTCGGCGTCTCCCTTGAATGCCGGGTTCGCGCTGCACTCCTCGACCTTTGATCTTCTCGTCCCGCTCCTGGCGGCCAAACGTACGAGCCCACTCTCACATCTCGGCCCTCTTGGAGCTTCTGCCGCAAGCGCATTCGCGTCCGCGTCGACGGGATCCATCACCTCGGCCGTCGTGCGCATGCTCGAAAGCGATGACGATGCAACTAGGGATGATTATCTCATCGCCATGCTTGGAGGGCTCGAAGGGCAGGAAGTCGTAGCTGAGCAGGAGCTGGCAGGGATCATACGGCGTCGAAAGGGTCAAGTGGATGTTGATGAAGACGATCTCGATGCCATGGACGGAATCAACGACACAGCCACGAAGTCCCAGAAAACGCATGGTGTAAAACCGCGGGATGGTGATGATCTGGAGCTTATGCTCGTCGGGACGGTACGTTGGGTTTCTTCTGCGCAAAGCCGGCTACCGTTGACGTACCGACTTGTAGGGCCACTCGGCATGGGGCGAGTTTCTTCTGAGAGGTCGTGTGAGACTGTGGGACGGCATGGTCACTCTTGTCAAGGAGTACTCGGTACGTCTGTCCTTACATGCAGCCAAGCCCTGCTGCGCGCCCTGATGGTGGACCACGTTATGGACGTGTTTTTATAGCCGGATGGACGGGGACGATGGCTGTATCGTACGTTTCACTGTGCAACTACTCGCAAAGCCAACATCTGACATCACGCCCGTTGCGTAAAGGCGGCTATATCGTTGGGAACAATGTCTTTGTTGGGCGGTGGAGAGACTGTGTGACGCCTCAGGACTTTGTGGGTTATGAAGGTACGCCTATCACGTGGCCCGGATCGTAGAGTATTTGCGACTGACAAGAGTCGTTTTCGTAGGGACTTTTTCGTTGGCGCAGCGGATAGATGAAGTGATGGACGACTCGACCGGTATGGATGGAATATAGGACGCAATGTATCTGTAAATGGTGTTTCAAGGAAGATTCGTAATGCTTTTCAGCCCCGACTCTCGTGGGGAAAGGCTAGGCAACGGCTATCGCCAGGCTTCCGTGCGCGAACGGTATTGACGAGGCTCTTTATGCGGCCTTTTCGGGCGGTTGTCCGGTCTGCTTGGTCCTGGCCATCGCTTGTTTAGCAGTAGGGTCACGCTCTGCACCGCCCTTCTTTTCCGGCGGCTTCCTTTCTCCAATCGAGAACCGGTTGAAGGCTATCTCTAACGGAGAAGGGTAAATGAGAACATTTTAAGGGCTATTTGCGTGACCCCTCGAGTATACACAAAACACCTGGCTACCTAGGCGGTCCCCTTCAAGTTACTCCGTTAACTTGTGGCGCTTATTACCTGTTGATCTCCCATTCACGATCCCTGTATTGGATCAAGAACTGCACGCCGATCAATCAGAGACAACGATGTCCGAACTCTCTTTCCTCTCGAACGTTATCCTTATCAGACAGTTGCTCATACAGAACGCCCAGATCATATGAACCTTCAAGGAATTCGAGGGAGTATACTTGCAGTGCAAGGAAACCGTTGACGCTGCAAATAGTGGAAAACTATCATAGAAGACATACGAGGGACGAATGGCAACCTAGACGATAACCAATGTTTTTTGTGCGACCTGTGCATCGATGCGTGTGAACCGGCTCGAGCTATGAGCGTCAGAAACATCAAAGGTAAAAGGAGTGGAGAGCCGTCCCCCATTAATCTGGTTCAGTCATTCTTGGCTGAGCTATGGGAGACGCCCTCACAGTTCGCCGAATGGATTAATGCATCCTTGTCGATTCTGCAAGCAAGCTTAAGGGAAGAGGCACAGATGACCAAGGAGTGAATCGAGAAACGCTGCTTGGACATCGATAGGCTCGGTGACGCGAAGATCGGAATAAGACCCAGGACTTCTGGCGACAGCTGAAGGCGATACCCAGGAAGGGGTGGCAATTATCACATCACAGTCAATGGGTACTTGTGCGGCCAGAGATCCTTATGAGGGGCGCCACGATGCCGCTCGTGTTTCTATGCAAAGCGATGCAGCCCAGCTCAAGTTATGCTCACATTGCAATCTAGATTCACATTTGTACTGGTGTGATTTCACGATGATGAAAGAATGTCGTAGTTGCTCGTTGTCTTAAGCGCTAGCCGGGGCGAATGTAGGGAAAGAGGGGAGAAACGAGGGGAATTTGTCATGAATTGCACAAAACTAGCAAGTCTGGAGCACTTGATTTAATCTCGCTGGCAATCAAGCAGGGTTGAGAAAACGGTGGTGTCACTTAAGGAATAACAATAGGCAGGCCAACAACGAGCTTCTCTCCTAACGACTTCTGCGGTCGTCCCGTGCGATCGTAAGGCTGGGAGGCAGCATAAGAGGAGGGATTGCTCATACGCACCGGAGAGCGTCAACTGCCAAAGGGGCCAAGGGGACCAAAGGAACCCATGGAGACGCAGCAGTGGGTAGATGCGCAGCAACTTCGCCGTTCGGCATCAAGGCTACCCTCCTGAAGTCGTCCATCCCTACGACGCGCCCACCACGCACACTCATCGCCGTCATTCAATAAACCCGCAACCGATCCGGTTAACCCTCCGCTTTCAGACTGGAGAAATCTTCTTTCACTCCCGAACTCCTCGCATATATGGCGGCGGAACCCCACGGACATCCTGCGCCACTGTGCCAGGACTTCTTGCAGTCTCAAAAGTTCTCAATGGCAAGCAAGCAGGGGAACAAGCTGCCTTCCCCGCGGCGCACAGGAACGCCCGATGGACCCAATACGGTACGAATCGCAATACACATTCCATATCATCTCTCCCACGCATCCATCTATTTTCCACCGGTTCTGTTCCCACAGAGGATACAAAAAAGGCAGCATTACAAGACGACAATGTTGGGTTGCGTGTATCGCGAGGTGTGGTATGCTTTTTTGCCAACCTGTTTCGCGGGAGGAAAGGTCAGTTTCGTCAGATATGAGTAGGCGAATAGCGGGAGGGGAGGACGCAGAGGAGGTGTTCCCCAAGGGAAAATGAAATCATAAGGCGGCCACAAGATATGGCAGTACGAATACTGCGCGTTCCTTCCTTCCTTCCCCAGCTGGCGAAAGCGAAAGCGGCTCTCGAGGCGCTCTGATTTCGTTCTCGGCAGCAACCCCCACCGTATCTCCACCTCGGAATCCCACGCAGCGCCCGCGACTGGGACATACACGCCGTTATCGGGAAGGTGGTCAGAGGCCGTGTGCTCGTGCCCTCAGCTTTCCTTCAAAGTGTTCAAGCACTCGCGGTCGAGGAAGCCGAATGCGCTTGGACGTGCAACGGTGTCCCTGCACGGTCGCTGAGTCTCGTTTCGTTCGGTTGACTCTCGGCCGCTTTACAGAGGCATCGGAAGTGTCCTCCCATTTGGGCATAATGCTTGCGCGCTGGAAGCTCGCTTCGCTCGCGCCGCGCATCCCCGCTCTCCCACCCTCGCTCTGCCCTCCTCTCTCGTTTATCGCTCCTGGTCGTCAACTCACCTCCCATCCCGGAACATCCTTCATAATCTCCTTCTCCCGCGCCAACTGCGCCAAATTCCTCCTGTGCGCATCCCTATCCTGTTCAGCGAGCATCAACGGCACCAAGTGGATCCTCGACCATGCCTTTTCCCTTTGCAGTTCCCTGTGAGCACCAGGAAAGAACACCTCGAATCAGCCAACGGATCCCTTCACCAAAGGCGGCTCGTGCACGCACCGCTTTTCAAGGTTTCCCTTTCCGACGAGGTAAAACCCGTACGCACATACGGCGGCAACACCGCCGAAGATCGCTGCACCGCCCGGACCACGAATGGGGATATTCCGCTTGTACCGTACGTGCTCGAACCCGCCGACGGGGGGCATGTCCCTGCGCGGAGCGGGGTTAGCGTGTGAACAGGAGGGAGGGGAGGGGAACGTACTGCTTGGGTGGTTGCGTCACTGCGGGAGAGGAAAGGGAGGGTTAGCGAGCGTGCAGGAGAGGGCGGGAGGACGTACTGGCTGCGGTGAGTGTGTGGTGTGCTGGCTGTGCAGGACGCGGAGGGAGGCCGAGGAATCGGAGGAGGACCGTTCAACTTGGCTCTCCAGGGGACAGGGCGTCTCGGCTGGCGGGGTTAGGTAAAATGACGTGTATTCCCCGGTAAACACGCTATATCCCTCTCTCTACCGTTCCTCTTCTTGTCTCCTCCCACTGTGGGGCATCCGATGCCATGGCCGCCACCGACGCCGACGCACAGCCAGCAGCAGCATCCGAATGGCCCGGAGCAACAGGAGGAGCAGCTCCGCCGCCGGCGCCATTCACACTCCGGCAGCCGCCGCCGGGACGGGCAGTTTCCTTTGTCGCGAAACCGGTCGTCGATGCTGTCCATGAACCAGCGCAGGAACAGACGCAGACGCAGGGTGGGGACCCGCTTGTGGCAACTGCACCTCCAGCGAACACTGAACAAGGAACCTCGACGCAGCCTTCCTCCGCTGCGCTTTCCCGATCGGCCGCCAAGCAGGAACAACCACCACTACGGCGGGATGGACATTCGAGCAAGGAGGAGATGGGGAGAGGACTGTATGCCTTGATTGGGGATAGTGCGCCTTCTTTGGCTCAGGTGAAGAGAGGAAGAGTGAGAGGGGACGGGGGAAGGTGGTGAGTCACAACCGAACCACGAGTGAAGTGAAGCGGAGGGTGGAGCTAAGAGCGCCCAGAGCGGTGTAAGGGAAACGCACAGCCAGGCGACATAAAGGTCGAAGGACCGGCGTCGGGAAGCCTTCCCAGAAAGGCCACGTCGTCTGGGAACCACCCGTCTCTGATCTCCTCCAGGCATCCGTAGGGCGGCCGGAGCTCAGGGTGTCGGGGAAGAATGAGACCCGACGTATTTTTGACTCTCCAAAGCCGACTCTCTCCAACCCGAAGAGGCATAACTCTGGAGAAACTGGGGACTAGGCGATTCTCATGACATTGCGTTATGACCACTACCGAGTCTTTGCGAACCATTGTCTGCCTCCTTGGAGACTACAAACATTCGCCGCCCATCGGATGTAGAGCTTCCTACGACATCTCCCTCTGTCATGAGCTATGCATCCAAGTCCTAGATGCCGCGCTAACACGCCTTTTTCCACCTGTAGGAAATGGCAGTCGTTCACGCCCTCCAACAGACCTTTGGGATCGGGATCGACCTTACACCTCGGGCACTGGCGGAAGCTGGACGACACATCATGTAAGTGAAGGGCGTTGCCGCTTCATGATACCGACGATGAAGGAGCCGCTGCTGATCCCGCGTGACGGATTTGGATTGTTAGCGATTCAAAAGCCCGACGACGAGTTTGCTGTGTTTGGTAAAGAGAGCGGGGCGGGCTTGGTGGTGGGGTATACACAATCCGAATACGATAAATGGCTGCATGGTGCGTTCTCCCGCGCTGACCTATGTTCGTTGACTTACCAGCTTTCCCCTGTGTGCGCGTGCGGAAAAGACGACAAATGGACTCCCGATGAAACAGCTTACCTGTTCTCTCTTCTGGCGGAATACGACCTGCGCTTCCTCGTCGTCGCCGATCGGTATGCGTACCTCCCCAAACCGTTCCGCTTTGGGACGGGGACGGCGGGAGGGATGATGGCGGGCGCGGGGGATCCCGGCGTCGCGTCGTCGTCGTCCTCCTCCAGGAAGAAGATGTCGGGTGGTGCAGGGATGAGGAGGTCCGTGAGGGGGATGATTTTTGGCGGAGGAGGAGGCGGCGCGGATGATGATACTGATTCGCGAGATGGTACGCCAGCCGAGGGGGAAGCTGGTGCGTTCCCTTTGAGCGATGTGAAACGCCGGTCGATCGAGGTACGTTTTCTCCCCCTTGCTGCCCCCCTTGCCGAGGCAACTCGCGCTAACTATCCGCCACTGGTGGACGACGCGCGCAGGAGATCAAGGATCGGTATTATACCATCTGTCGACGGCTGATTAGGAATCGACCAGCCAAAGATGAGCAGGCGCGGGAACGGGCGTTGAAAGCGTATGAATACGATATGCGTGAGTCCCCACCTTGACACTAGAAACGGTTTCGTTACTGGTGTGTGCTCATATCGACTGTGCGCACGTTGGCCGCTCGGGACGACAGGGAAAGAAATCCAACGCAAACGCAACGCCGATTCGCTCTTCCACTTGACGCGCCCGCAGATCGTGGAAGAAGAAGCGCTGTACATGGAACTCAAGAAGATGGAGCAGACGGAACGTCGGTATCGCGGGGAACGGGAAGATTTGATGCGCCGCGTGAATGGACTGGAGAGCGGGGTGCTGTGGCCATCGGCGGCTGTGGGTCCCAGTGGTGGAGGGGGGATGGAGGGGAACCGTGTGTTTGGGAATGGAGTGGCGGTGGGGATTGGCGCGCAGCGTGCGCGAGATGGAACGCTGTTGGGAATCGACAAGGTGCGTTGTTGGTGTGCGCGTGCGCGCGTGCGCGTGGGCGGTTGAGTGAGGCATGGCTGATTGATGGAGTGATTTCTTTTGCGTTCGGCAGCTCAAGAAGAGGAAGCGCGGGGATGAGCCTGATGCGGGACAGGGGCAGGAGATGGAAGCGCCCGAGGCGCCGCACCCTGCGGCACCGGAAGATGACCCGGAATTCGGTACGTCGCGCGCGCGTGTTTCCCCGGACTCAAGTATACGCGGTTGTGCTAACTCTTAACCCCCAGACCGGCGGAACAACATCTACCGTCTCCCCGCGGCTGGAGCGGCGTCGTCATCCATACGAACGCTCCATCAGCCTGTATTCCTACGCAGTACCAAACTCGCGCAACCACGGTCCACGACATCAGCGCTCAGTACGTCTCGGATCACCGAGTTGCTGGAACAGCACGGGGTGAGCGCGAGCCGCTTGCTGATGCCCACGCGGCACAATCTCGAGGCGTACGAGGCGCTGCTGGTCACGTGTGCGATGCTGGTGGATGTGAAGCGGATGACGGATAGGGCCGAGCAGGAAGTGAGGGTGTTGAAGATGCAGGGGTTTGGCGGGCTAGGGACGGGAGTGGGAGTGGGGATAGGGGTGGGGACGGGGCCAGCCGGCGTGGGCTCCATGCTGCCGCCTCCTGTGCCGCCGCCGGGGGAGACCGCTGCGGGATCTGGAACGGCTGACGGGCCGGCGTCTAACAAAGTGCGCAGTGCGCGCTCTGCGTCCGTTGTATCGTCCACGCCGTCCGAGGCCGTGTCGCGCCGGCGCAAGTGATGAGCGATGTAATATACCGTAGCCCCGCTCTGGCTACGGCTACCTGATCCGCGGTGCGGCGCTGTTCCGGCGGCCGATGGGCTGTGGCGAATCATCGTGGAGGATGTGCGACCGAGTCGGGGCGCGCGCCTGGTGGGAATCGGATATTACATCGGCAGCACCCACGCACCCAACGTCCCCCACGCCCACCGCCCCCCACACCACACATCATGTTCGCCCGATCCACCGCAGCACGAACTCTCGCCCGACGAGCATTCTCCTCCTCCGCCCGAGCAGAGCGCAAGGTCGCCGTCCTCGGCGCCGGCGGCGGCATCGGTCAGCCCATGTCCTTGCTCCTCAAGACCGACCCCTTGGTCACTTCCTTGAGCTTGTACGATATCCGAGGCGCACCCGGTGTCGCTGCTGATATCTCCCACGTCAACACCAAGGCTACCTGCAAGGGCTACGAGCAGGCCGAGTGAGTCGACAAGTTTCCGGCGTGGGCGATCGGATCGGATCGGATCGCGTTTGGCTGACGGCAATGGTGTCTCCCCTCTTCGCTCCTCGTAGCATCGGATCTGCCCTCAAGGGTGCCGAAGTCGTCGTCATCCCTGCTGGTGTTCCCCGAAAGCCGGGAATGACCCGAGACGACTTGTTCGTAAGTCACCCTCTGCCCTTATCCCTGCTTTCCAAACTTACCTCTTCTCCCCCCCATTCCCCTTTTCCCGCAGAACACCAACGCCTCGATCGTCCGTGACCTCGCCAAGGCATGCGCCGAACACTGCCCCAAAGCCATGATCTGTATCATCTCCAACCCCGTCAACTCGACCGTTCCCATCTTTGCCGAAGTGTTCAAGAAGGCGGGCGTGTTCGACCCCAAGCGATTGTTCGGTGTCACCACCCTCGATGTCGTCCGTGCTAGCACTTTCTTGAGCGGTATTCAGGGTACGGACCCCAAGGACACCCGAGTCACCGTCGTGTACGTCCCGTTCCCCCTCTTTTCCTGCTCTCAACTTACATTCTTCCCCCCCTGCTTCTTGTCGGCCCGCAGCGGTGGTCATTCCGGTGTCACCATCGTCCCCCTCCTTTCCCAGACTGAAATCGCCAAGGGCGTGACCGGCCAGGCATACAAGGACCTCGTCAAGCGAATCCAGTTCGGAGGCGATGAAGTCGTTCAGGCAAAGGCCGGTACCGGTTCCGCCACCCTTTCCATGGGTTACGGTATGTCCCCTCTCTCCCTTCCTGTCTCGCTTCACCGCGTACTCCTCTTCACAAACTAAACTTGCCCTCTCCCTTGCACGCACAGCCGGCGCCACCTTCGTCAACTCCTTGATCAGGGGTATGAACGGTGAAAAGAACGTGGTCGAACCCACGTTCGTCAAGTCCCCCTTGTACGAATCCGAGGGCGTCGAATACTTCTCTTCCAACGTCGAATTGGGTGTACGTACCCCGCGCCTCTGCCCGCATGGTGTCTCACGAGCGTGCGCAGTACTGATTGATTGCGCCCCTGGCTTTGCGTGTACAGGCCAACGGTGTTGAGAAGATTCACCCTGTCGGTCAGCTCTCCGCTGAAGAGCAGGAACTCCTCAACGCTTGTCTTCCCGAGTACGTCTCCTTCCCTTCCTCCCTAACCGTTGCAGCCTTTCTGATATCCATTTCTTTGGGCAATCTTTACAGCCTCAAGAAGAACATTGCCAAGGGTGTTGAATTCGCCAAGTCGTCTTAAAAGGCTTCCTTCCTCCCCTCTTCGTCTGCTTAATCGCTTCAGGGCCGGGATTGAATCTACCGCTTGGATAGGACAAATATGGCGTGTTAAAAGATGGTTGTAGAAATACATGAAAGTAGAAGGGAAACCATAAAAGTTATTCATCGCCTTCGTCGGCATCGTCCTCATATTGTCCCCCTGGTGCGATCGCCCATTCACAGGTTCGGCACCCAGTCACCGCGGACCGTGATCGGCCAACAGTGAGGAAGTTGCTCCGGCGCCATTGGCGGGCTCACAGTAGGAACGGGTGGGGCATATCCTGTCCATGTACATAGTCAACCGATACAAGGCAAACTAGCGCAACGCTACAACGGTGAGAAACTACATGCACCATGCTTGATGCTTTACATACGGGCAAGAAGCCTCATCTTGCACGTGTGAACCCCTGCTGGTCATCGAGACCCCTGTTCGTCCGTCCGTGCCTCCGTCATCGACCATCCGTGAACCCGCTGTTCTTGGCCATGACACCATCCATGATCGCCGACGCCCGGGCCTTGAGTGCCGTCTTGCCGCCCTTCGGCCCACCCCCTGCTACGTGAGAGGCCGCAAACGAACCGGATCTATGGGACGTCGACGACGTTCGGCCGAGACTGTTGTTGCCAACACCGCCCGTTACCGACGAGTTGGCGCCCACACGCCGACTGTCGGTTACGTCCGAAGTCGCGGCCCAGCGTTTGTACTTTTGATCCTTGTTGTCGCTCTGTGGAGGAAGGAGGGGTTCAGTCCGGTGAGAACGCTTGCAGATGGAGGGAACATACATCTTTCCTAATCGATCGCTGGTCATCCCGTCGCCTGCTGATAGTGATCTGCGACTCTTCCTGATCGGTATCCGAATCAACGTACACCATTTTCGGGCTTTCTACATCGAAAGGTTCCTTCTGGAATGCATAGCAAGGTATCAGCAATGCCCGGCCATGCAAGCGGTAAACTAGAAAAACCCACCTCTAGAGCCTCTTCCCGCTCCCTGGCCTGGCTTGCCAAACGTCGGACATGGTCTTCGATTTCGCGGATTGCAATGGGTTTCCTGTTTCTGATAGTAGGCGCGTCTTCCATCTCATCGTCATCCTTGGCCTCTTCACCTTCTGGCATAGGCTGGCTCTGGTTGGCTTCCATCTCGTCATCGCTGTCGTCACTTGCAAGTCCGCCTTGGTACGCCTGTACAAAGGCTTGGGTTTCTCCTTGAGCTGTGCAACAGCGCAAGCCTGTCAGCGCGGAATGGAAACATGAAAGGGCCGTTCGTTACTTGCCTAGTTCAGACAGATCTTGACCAATGGTACGCTTCTTCTGCAGCTCGCGCCAGCGCCTCTTTGCTTTACGCTTGTCCTCGTCGTCTTCGTCGTCACTGCTAAGAACACCATCCAGGCCATCTCGACGCCTGCCCTTGTGTTTACCTTCAATGACCTCTTGCGCAATCTTCTGCCTTCGAGCATCTTCTTGTTCGGCGTACTCTCTATAGGGGCGACAACTGTCAACAGCAGACCCAACAGGAACACTTGATTTACTACATACCGATCAATTTCAGCACGTCGTTCGGCATCTATGAGCTCTTGTGCTTTGGACCGTTCTGTGTCATCCACAAGGTTTTCCACCACACCGTCCCCCTCTGCGTCATCATCCTCGTCGTCCAGTTTACTGAAAAAGCCATTATCCTCTTCCAAGTCCAACTCGGCTTCGGCCTCGAGGAATTCATTTGCCATGCCTGGGAAACGTCTTGTTTTCTCGAGCTTGGGTGGGCTTCGTGCGGCTGCCATCATTTTTTGCAAGATGTCAAGTTTCTTGGTTTCCGCTGGCGACGGTCGTTCCGGCTGTGACGACGGGAAAGCTACATCTTCATCTTCATCAGTCGTACCCAGAAGTGGAATGTCGGTCTCTGAATCCTCCAGAGGTCCTGGTGCGGCATCGTCATCGTCGTCTTCCTCTTCTCTCCGCCGTTTAAGACGGGATAGAGGTGCTATAGGCGTCGAAGCCTCCTCCAAGAAACCGTCTGATGTGGCTCGATTGGACAGTATACCGTTGGACTGGTATGTGGGTTCGAGTTCTCCCGAGGACGTCAAATCATCTTTCAGGAAAGGTAAAGACTCTTCATCAACGCTAACCATCGAATCTTGAGCTTGCAACGCGTTCATTTTCGGGGTGGTTTGAGTAAACAATCTACAGAGGTGAAAGATTAGTCACGGATTGGAGGGCGGGTAATCTCAAAGTTGCGATAAACTGACCCTTGAGAATTCAAATACTGCTTCTTTTGCGGTCGTGGTGTATATCCAGTATGTAAATCTTCCTCTTCCGCGCGCATGATGGCCATATCTCTCGCCTGTGCTGTCGCCGAAATGACGGGGACGATGAATCCAGGAAGATTGACAGTCGCCGGAGTGCCCTGGCGAAGCGCATTCAAGCCGTTGCCCGTACCATTGACTTGTGTCGCCGAGGCGATTCCGGTACCGGGTGCCTGGGTAGCGTTGAAGAATTGCGAGAGGCCTCCCGAGTCTCCGAATCCGTCCCCAAAATCATCGAATCCGCCCAGTGCAAGTGACGCATCGGCCGCAACTGGGTGTTGGCTCGCTTTGGCAAGCGATGATTCCGGCACACCTTCCGACCCGAACTCGACTGGTCTGGCGAGTGACGAGTGCGTGGGAGGTACGTTCTCCTCATCGTCGCTATCCACCACCGCCAATCGCTTTCGTTTTCGTTGTCGAAGTGCTTCATCGTTGGTCTCTTGTTCAATCGAATCCACTGCACCCATCGCAGAGGTCAAAAGCGGATTGGCGGCGTCCCCTTCAGGTGTCCGAATCCTATCCTGGGGCGGTTTTTCTCCGACTTGGGTCTCCTCGACGAGCAAGCCCCGCGCGTCGTCCGCTTCTTCTTCGGCTTCATCGTCGGCGGGCGCAAAGTCTTCATCCTCCGAGTCATCCTCGTCCTCACTTGCATTCCCTTCATCCACAATATCCATCCCCCTGGCCATCCGTTGCTCCTCTGCCTTGCGCGTCTCCTCCAACGTCTCTTCATCGATCAACCGTTCCGTCCTCGGCTGCAACGCACGAATCTTCAAGCCCGATTCCCGCTCCTTCTTCTCCCTCTCCGCCGCCGCCAGCTTTTTCTGACGGTCCAATAAGAACGCAAGACTCTGCTGATCGGTGATTCTGCTCAGTTTGGTATCCGCGGTAGACTTTGTCTTGCCTTCGCGTTGTCGTTTACCGGCCTGATCAAACGTTTGTCCAGCATGCATGAACATGCTCTCGGTCATGGTTTCCGGGCGCGGAGCAAAGTGCAGCACGCCGCCGCCGCCGCCGATTCTTCCTTTCCCGCCCGTAGGAACGCCACCTTCACGTTTCACCTCTAGCATCTGCCGAGGATTCAGGCGCTCCACATTAGCCTTGCCCGGAACGGCCTTGCCGCCCGGTTTATCCAAGATGACCAAATCATCGTCATCGTCATCGTCGTCGTCGTCGTCGTCGTTTTCGGCGCTGTTGTCGAGCGCGATACCTCGAGCCAGCGGCAACGCTTTCGAGACGCCCTTCAAAAACGAATCCGGTCGCGCAGGCTTCAACGTCGGACGGACCATACCGCTACCATGTCCGGCCGCCGCCGCCGCCGTGGACGCCCTACCCTGCTGCTGCTGCTGCTGTGCGCGCAAGGCCGCCTCCTTGCGCGCCTTCAATGCCTTCTGCCTAGCCTCGAACTCTGTCCGCCGCTTAACCAGGTCTTGCTTCTGCGCCGCACGCGCCTCCAGCTTCCTCAAGGCGCCTAGCCCGTCGTCGTCGTCGTCGTCGGAATCCACAGCAGCAGAGCCGAGGACGACCACTTCACCGACGGGCCTGCTCTTGCCCACGACGGCGGCAGGGGCAAGGCGGACAGCCGGCGAACCTTTTTTGGTGGGCGTGATCGCCTCGGCGGCGGCGTCGTCTCCCTCCACCACGAAATCCGACGACCGATGGGCCTTGTGCCCCTGCCCCTGGTCCTGGCCCTGTTGACTCGAATACTGGCCGATATCGCTCTCGGGCGTGGGGACGACCGCGCTGCTCTGCGTCGGGACCTCTTTCATCGATCGCGACGACGGCGGGACGAGCGGGGGCAAAACGCCAGAGACTTGAGAGATGGGTTTGAATGGGAATCTAGTGGTGCTGCTGTGGGGATTGGGCGGCACGGCGGCGCACCGATTAGCGACCTGTGCCATATCGGGCGAGAGGTGAAAGGAGAATACGCACAGTGATGGGATAGAACTGGTGATAAACGACGCGATCGTAAACTCTTTCCTGACACGAGAGAGGTGCACTTCTTTCCCTGTATGCCGGCAAACCCAGCAGCCAGACGAGCAAAAGGGTGAGCCAACTACTCCCAGGACCCTCCCGCGCGCCCGCCCAAAGCCGACGTACCAGCTCGCATCTGCGCCGTCTGCCTGTTCATCAGCTCTTTTTCCTTCTTTGACAACCCCTTTTCGAGCAAAACGCATCAGCCACATGCGACGCACGCGCCGGCACACGACGCACCTTGATCCGCGACTTGTTCCTCCCGTCTTCCACCTCATCAGCCGATGACCCGCCATCACTCTTACGATCTCCGCCACCCTTCCCCCTGCGTGTCGTCCTCTTCCCGGTCGTCGGGGAATCCGCATCAGGCTCAGGACCCCTATCCAGGTTCCCGTCCTCTGACGCCTTGTCCGGGTTCGAATCGGAATTCGGGGTGCGTGACAGGACGGCGGGAGTGGGTCCGCTGCTAACCTCCTCCTGCTCTTCTTCGGAACCAACGACGACCCTCTTTCTCCTTTTCTGCGTACCCTTGCGTACACTGGGACTCGCGGGACTGGTCTGCAGTCCATCTTGTTCCTCTTCTTCGGCGGCGGCCCTCTGCGCACGCTTGCATTCCCCCTTTTCGCGGGTGAGGGCCAGCTGGCGTTGGTACTCGGGCTGACTGGACGGCAGGACGACGTCGGGCGGAGGGGAAGCGTCGTCCTCGTTGGGCGGCGAGGCGGCGTCGTCCTCGGTGCTGGGCTGCACGATCCGTCTGCGTGGTCTAACCGGCGCTGTCTCCTCCTCGCGCGGGTCGTCGGAGGTCAACGGCGGAAGACTACTGGACGCGGCCTCGGCCTCGTCGGCGGCCAACAACGCGCGCTTGACCCGCTCGTACGCATCGTCGGCCGTGTCGTCGCCCGTCTCGTCGCCGTCGTCCCCGTCCTCGATCTCGGCGCGCCAGTCGGCATGTTTGCCCCAGGCGGCGGCGGCGGCGGGGGACGGCGGGGCGGCGGAGAGGGACGAGGACGCGGGCGGCCTGGCCCTGCGGTAAGTGTGGCGTACGCTTGGCTGCATGCTGGCGCGCAGGGGGTGTTTCAGCACAGGAGGGGCGTGTTTCATGTCGCCAGTTAACACCGCCGATCTTCATCCTCGCGTGCCTTCATTAGACGCGTCGCGCGGGGGGGCTTACCTAATGCGGCTTACTAACCCAGGGCTTACTAATCTCGGGCTTACCTAATCGCGCCCCCGCCACCCATTATAACCCTCTGCCCCGCCCGGCTGCGTTTCATCTCGAACGCCTCGCCCCCACCCCCAACATGCTGGCGACACTCCCGCTGCCCTCCCCCGTCCCGTTTGCCGCCTCGAGCGAGATCCTGCCCACCACCGTGCCCGAGAACGCGCCCGAGCATTGTCCCGTACGTGTCCCGCCCGCCCCGCCCCGCCTGCGCGCGCTGACCCTTGCCTACACCTACAGGGCACAGAATCCACCCTCGCAGGCAAGACATCAGCATGTGAAGGCTGTCCAAACCAGGAAACTTGCGCAGAGGGGCCCAAAGGCCCCGATCCGGATCTGCCCGTCATCAAGGACCGCATGGAGAGCGTCAAGAGAAAGGTATTGGTGTTGAGTGGCAAGGGCGGCGTCGGCAAGAGTACGTTTACCGCGGGGCTCGCGTGGGCCCTGGCGGCGGATGAGGAGCTGCAGGTGAGTCGAGCCGAGCGACATCCGACGGGCGAGCGCCGAGCGAAGCGAGAAAACTCCCCCGAGCGAAGCGAGAAAACTCCCCGAGGGCGGCGTAGGCCGCCCGAGAGTCAGTGTCTGCGCCGCAGGCTACGAGTCCAAAGGACCCCGAGTCGCCTTTGCCGAGCGCGCAAGCGCGAGGGTACAACGGGGGAGGAGAGACGACCGACCCCTCCGAGGCCGTCGTAGGACGGCCGAGAATCCCTTCTCGCCGCAGGATAGGCATCCAAAGGACCCGCGGCCGTCCCGCAGAGTACGCGTCCAAAGGACCCCGGTGATGCCAAAGGACCCGACGAGACTCGGCCGGTTCGACGGCTGGGAACTTTCGCCTCGCCCCGCCTTCCTTCCTTTGCCCGTCTCTCGCCCCGCTCGGCGCTCGCTCGTCGACACACCCGACCGACATCCACTGACCCCTTCGCCCCCCCCCGCCCTCCCCTCCAGACCGGAATCATGGACGTCGACATCTGCGGCCCGTCCATCCCGCTGCTCATGGGCCTGGAGAACAGCACGATCCACACCTCGGCCTCTGGGTGGTCCCCCGCGTACGCGCAGGACAACCTGGCGGTCATGTCGATCGGGTTCATGCTGCCGCGCAAGTCGGACGCCGTGATCTGGCGGGGGCCAAAGAAGAACGGGCTGATCAAGCAGTTTCTCAAAGACGTCGAGTGGGGGGATTTGGATTACCTCGTGGTGGATACGCCGCCAGGGACGAGTGATGAGCATCTGAGTATCGTACAGTATCTCAAAGAGGCAGGGATCGATGGTGCGGTCTTGATCACCACGCCGCAGGAAGTGGCCCTGCAAGACGTTCGCAAGGAAATCGACTTTTGCCGCAAAGTCGGGATCCCGATTCTCGGCATCGTCGAGAACATGTCCGGCTTTGTGTGCCCGTCGTGTAAAGGTGAATCCGAGATATTCATCCCGTCCACCGGCGGGGCACAGGCCATGGCGCAGGAACTGGGGATCGAGTTGCTCGGCAAGGTGCCGCTGGATCCCAGGATTGGCATGACGTGTGACCAGGGGCTGAGCTTTTTGGACGAGTTCCCGGAGAGTCCGGCGACGGTCGCCTACTTGGATATCGTCGATCGTGAGTCGCACCTCGGTTCGCTCAGCCGAGACGTACTAATTCGGATGGCATTGCAGGTATACGGACCCTCCTCGGAGACGAGTAGCACGGTATCCGCGCGTGGTATCCGCGCATGGTTGTATTCGAGTACAGGTTGTAACATGGCATACAACAGATCCTTCCCGGGTAGCATCAATCCCTACACAATCTCCCCTCCCAACGCCTTGACGGCCCGCTCTACGGCCTCCCTCTCAGCCATCGGCTCCTCGACCTCACCCACGACCTCGCCCTTCCTCCCTTCCCTCCCGACTCGCACAAACACCTCCTCCAACCCGCCCCCCTTGCCCGAGAACACATACAGTCGCGCATACGCACTCGCGATCACGTAGCTGAACCCGGTGCCGGCGGGGACCATGACGCTCTCCCCGGCCGTCACCGTCTCCTCCTGCGTGCCTACGATAAACCTGACCTTGCCCTCCACGACGCGGAACAATGAATGGCTCGCCAGCTTGATCTGCGCTCCAGCGGGGAACGGTCCGGCCTCGGCGGCCGCTCGAGCGCAGCGGAAGGTAGGGTACGATTCTTTGCTGCCGATGCCGGCAATGACGGACAGTGCGAACGCGTTGTGGGTGTTCCGTGCCAGGATGAGCGGGGAGCACGATTGCGAGTTGATAAAGTATTTCGGGCCGCAATCGGCTTTTAGGAAGTACGGCGACGAGTCTTGCGGCAGGGTGTTGCTGTAGGGGGGAGGGACGGGTTAATTGGAGCCAAGAAAATCAAGGCAGGAAAACCAACTCGGTCTCGTCCATCGTCTTGCCCTCGGGATACCCGTACTCCCGTACAGGTATCACGTCTTCCCCAGCCTTGATAGCCTCGATGAACAACGGGACAGGGAACGGCCGTTCATCGTTCCATGGGAATGTGGGGGAATGGGTGTACGGCTCGCCGATAAAGTTGAACATCCTAAGGGACGAGGGGGTTAGCGTTGGTGCAGTGACAGGAGGACAAGGGCGAGGGGGGACCCACTTGGTCCAGCTTCCGGGGGAGATGATGCCTATGAATTCGTTTTCAGGCGACAGAGGCTGGAAGGCGTGGACACATTTCTGCGTACGTTGCCGCGGCTGATCAGCTCAACGTACGCACAAGGGGAAAGGAACGAATTACCGGTGGGACAGACGCAAAGTCACCAGGGCCGAGGATCCGGCATTGGTCGTTCTCCCATACTTTCATCGTTCCCCTCAAGCAGAGGAACGTGTCGTGCGTCCTCGCATGGAAACTATCGCCAACACGCCAGCAACGATCAGTGGATTGCTACCGTGTGTGGAGCCTGAACCTATTGGCGACTCACTGAGCAGGGACCGGCTCATCCTGTCGAGCCCGGGTATGAACGATAGCATACTGGTCATCCGTTTCCTTTGCCGTCGCGAGGTACCGCATGATCGAGCCGGAGCCAACAATGGTGATGGTCTCCCCTTGATCGGATTCGAGGACGTACGGCTTGTGCGCCGCCGGGAGCGGGGCCGCGAAGTGCGGGAGGCGGAGGTGGGAGGCGGAGGAGGACGGGGCCGCGGTGGTGGCCATGGTGAGTGCCGAGGAGATCTTGGCGGGGAGGGAGGAGACGGTCTCGATGATCGGGTCAGCTGCGATAGGGGACGTTGCGATAGGAGACATTGTGCGGCGTGGCTAGTGTGGATGGCGGTGTACAACATCGCGGCGAGTAGGTTAGCCACTGCGCATATATACCCTCTTGTCGGGGAGGCCGGGTCCAGCATCCCCGCCCTGTGCATCCCCTTGAAGGACGGACAATTTCATGAATTAAATGGTAGATGCTTGATTGCGGGGCACATCAGGTTGGGAGGTCCACTCGCGGAAAGATAATCCGGCGAGCGATCATTAGCAGCGCCCGTCCTCCTTTTTATCCGGCGGGGCAGCTCGCGGCGGGGGTGATGACAGCGGTGATGACGGACGCGATGACGGTCATGGCATCAGCCTATATGTGGCTATCTCGACTCGCACCTCGCACCGTCCACGGCCTCGGAGCGTCCAACACGCGATACGCCCATCCCGCCCTCCGCATCACAGCTCGCGCCCTTTCTCGCTCAATCGTCTGTCCCCGACACTACACAACGACCTCCACGATGGCGATGGACAAGCTGCCACAGTTCGGACCATCCATCGGGGACCACGCCCAGCCCACCTTTGGGCTCTACTTTCCCTTGCTGGCCGCCAAAGTCGACGCCGGGGATTTCCTCGAACCGACGGAGCACAGGTACGGCCCGCTCGAACGACATGCGTATGACCTGTACCTGCCTCCCTCCGTAGACGCCTCTCAGAAGGGCAAGCTTCCAACCATCGTGTTTGTGCATGGCGGCGGGATGTCTCAGGGGGACAAGCAGATCAAGGCGTCCAAGGGCGGTGCGCATCGAAATATCGGAACATTCTTTGCCAACAAGGGGTACCTAGTGGTCAGTCCGCCCTCCTTCATTGCTTCCCCACACACATCGCTGATCCATCGCCCCGCAGATTATCCCAAACTACCGATTGAGGTATCCGGAATCGTCCCATCCGCTTTACGAGACAGCAAACAATGCAGCATTCCCTTCCGGTGGAATCGACATCTCCCTCCTCATACGCCACCTCTCCGCCCCGTCCTGCCACGTATCGCACAAAATCACCGCAGAATCCCTAACGCTCGTCGGTAACTCTGCAGGCGCAGTGCATATCGCCACATACCTCTACCGTGACGCCATCAAGGACTACGAATCCGCTCTGGCACCGCTCGCGACCGACCCGACACTCCTTCCGGACCGGCACGACGACCCACTTACCCCCTCGGGCGCGATGCTGATCGGCATGCCTGCGCACTTCCGTCTCGCAACGCCGGACAGGAGCCCCGTGTTATTCGGGTACCATTGTCCCGAGGTGTTTGGCAAGCCGGGGACGAGTGAGCAGCAGATGAGGGAGATGACGGAGGAGAGGTGTCCGATTGGGCTGAGGAAGCGCAGTGGAGATCGAACGCGGGTCGGGACGATGGTGGCTGACCTGGATCCCGAGCCGGAAATTGCAGGTCCGGTAAGCGTTTGACGTCTCCTCTTCATCGCCTACGGAACCATGACAGCTACTAACCCCTTCCCCCCCTCCTACTCCCCTCCCCGTTTACCGCCCCGCACGACGCAGTCCCGCGAATTCTCCAAAGTGTACGAAGAGATAACAGGCATCCCCGCGCAAGAGATCCATATCGACGGACACAACCATATCTCGGTGGCCTTTGGACTTGGGTTCGGCGGGAAGGAGGAGGCGTGGGGCCATGACCTGATCAAGTGGATCAATGACGCGTGAGTTGGTTCGAACGCTAGGTTACGATTGGCGAGGTTGTAACGGAAGATAAAAGAGAGACGGTTACCGGAAAAGGTTGTATGTCGTTCTACTACTCGGAATCATACGGACGCTGTATGACTGCTCAATAGAGTCAAACTCTACGGTCTGCTACCTGTCTTTGGCAGTTCTCGGGACAGCCAAACGACGTGCGCGCGTTCGCTGAATGGTTTCAGGGACATTGGTTCTCCAGTCCTCAGCGTTTCCTGCGCGCGACGGAGGTGGGAAGGTAGATCGCTCCTAGCCATGGACGGTTTGCGGGTTCTACAAAAAAACCTAGAACCGCCGAAGCAGGAGTTGGCTTGAAACACTACCCTGTGACTCCCGCCCACGTCTCAACCATCGCCTAGGTAGCTGTTCGACATAGCAAGTCGGGTCGTTCGTACATTCGCCTTCCGGCTTCCTTTGCTGTGAGAACCGAGTGCAACACGGCTGCACAGGCTTCTCTTTGTTCGGCTATTAAGTAGTAGCTTTCGCTAATTCCGTGCGTGATTCCCTTCGTCGTTGTCAACCATTCTCCTCCGCGTTCAACGACAGCGGCGTTTCGCTCTCAACGACTCAAACATCCCAACTTGGCACCTACAATCGACCTCTGTGATGCCCTCGGTAAACGTAGATACTGTAACGGACTGAGATGACCATATGACAGGCGATACACTTTCTCTGAGGAATGGGATTGGGCACCAGTCACTCAACTCATCTTGGACCCGTGCTACTCGTTTGGTATAGCTGACGCGAACTCCACCACGGAACTCGAAATATCGACGGAGGAAAACCGTGAACCCTGAGTCATGGTGAAAAGCGGGAGGAGGAGGGAACGAAGCTCCGGGCCTGTCTTCCTCTCGTTCGACGATCCTCAGGATGAAGGACAGTCTGGGGGATCAGGACTCAGCTTTCAAGAGAAGAGGTGGAAAAGCTCAAAGGCTTGAACAGGAAGGATTTCAGGACGGATCATATGCGACTTCGGCGAAGAATAATGAGGCATTGGAAAACGACTTGGTGGTCGAAGAAGATGCCGATCCAAAATCACATAGAGGCAATGAGGACCTTTCTTGGGCACAGAACCGAAAGTGCTTGGAGCGAATAAGAGAAAGGCCGATTCAAGCAATATAATGGGCCGAACAACGGTGAGCCCCATAATTGTCGTGAGCCATTTTCGGTTTAGCACGAGCTGCAAGTGGTTTCACCTCGACACTTTGGAAGCGCTGAAGGAAGAGAATCAAAACGGTCGCCACCACAAGGGTAAGTGCCTTTGAAGCACAGACTTTGGGAAAGGCCTGTAGAAGGATTAGTCGCGAGTAGAATAGGAAAACACGGTTGCTTTGAGAAATCACATATCATTTCCCCACTCTCGAAGTCTGGCTGCGCTTTACAGCAATGACAGGATGCAACCCAAGAGACCTCGAGATCATCCGCGTCCAGAATTAATTCGGCCGAGAATCAATCTTCGCAGAGGTCCTTTCGAACAGGGTAGCTGCTTCGGCAAAAGAAAGGAAGTAAAGATTGAGCAAAGTGGTAGTCTACAGGTTGCGCGACGATTCCTAAGCCAAATAGATCTCATGCATTCATCATCGTCGTCAACCTGCTGCTAAACCGGCGCTTGCAAGCCCTGGTGATCCTTCCATTCATAGGACCTCCCCTGTATTCGAGAACCACTCCAAATCCTGATAAGAGGATAAATGGCAGGCCTAATCTCTGTGTATATATTAGTTGAACATGATTCAGCTCCCCTCTGGTGCACTTTGGTGGAAAATTCTGTTTATATCTAACTTTTAGGTATCGCGTGGTAGAACCCTTAGTTGATAAACGGAAACCACTTGGTATCAAACCAGTCACACTGTCAACCTATGTCGTCACGGGGAGGAATGCCGAAAAGCTTTTACAGCGAGTTTTCTACAGGACCATCGTTCTCCAATGACAACGAATCCCAAGAAGCCAGTCAAGCTAGCACTCCAAATTTCTCGCGCCCGATTCCTACACCTGCAGGATCCGCAATGGTTGTCCGTTCAACGCATCCCAGAAGCACAGCCAGTCCGTCGTATGTTCCCAGTGGGTCAACAGCTGACGACATGTACGATGAGCCCAATCCATTATCACAGACAGGCGGACAACAACGTGGGCCGCGAAAGATACTAGTGCCAGTGTCTATCCGAGAGCGCATCAACGGACAAGTATCGGTTCATACTAAAAGATCGTGGGGATCGGCGAATAAGCACGTCAACGAAAAAACAGACGACGAGTGGCATGCTTCCCCTCCTGACGAAGCTAAACCGCATCAGAACCAGGTAGAGGAGCAAACTTCACCTTCCCCCCTTGGTACTCGAACGCAGGCAACTGAAACGGAGGACGCACTTCTAGAAAATGGGGAGCGGCCCGACAGTATTGGATCTCAGGATTCCAGTAAACAAGGGCATGACACGGCCGTACCTGAGGCTCAAGAACAGGATTGGGTGGCTGTTGGAGACGGGGAATCTGGACCAGAGGATTGGGACAAGATTAGCGTTTCTGAAGGCCTTTAACTTGCTCCTTCCGACCTTTCTCCCACCGACCCCGATTTTCTCACTTCCAAGTGTTTGTAGAATTATCTGTTTGAATTATCGTTTGTACTTCCTCATGTAGTTTCTATGAGGAACTCGTTGTGCTTGAGCTACACGTGGTGGAGGAAGGCCAACGATTCCGTCATGTATGATATAGTTTAGTAGTAGTCAAGTCATGGTTCATCTTCTGCTCTATGTCATGTCTACGGTCTTGACAGCAGTGCAATCTCTCTTGTGATGCTCCTTAGGCTATTATGCGATTCTCAACCTCTGCTTAGTTCCTTGTAGCACCTCCAGGGGGACACTGCCTCACAGTGTCTGACCACTGCATACATCTAACCGTCCCTACGGATGGCTTGCAAAAGGGAGCGACCGAGTTCACACTGAGCAGAAGCGCGAAATTGTGCGTATACGTTGTGCTCGCATCTCCGCTGGGCCTGGGGATCGGCCGTTCAGATCCATGCACACAGGCGGAATAAGCAGCACTCGAGGGGGGTGCCCCATCGGTGGCCTTGGGGATTGCAGCACGACTTCTCCCCAGCAGTCGCCGACCACCCGTGAGAACGTGCGCAGTGCTGGCCCGACTTGATGCAGCCCGGATTCGTCATGCCTCCGGGTGCGCCCGCTGCTAATCCGTACATCCCCGCCCGCCGCCGGGGCGCGCTTGTTTCGGTCGCGTCATCTCCTGCCAATGGAAGCGCGGCTCACACTGCCAGCCAGCCCAACCACGACTCGCTGCTGGGGATCCTCCTCCCGCCAGTCCGTTGATTGACATTCTACCGCCCAACCGCATACTTGAGCCATCCACGCCGCACCCAAGAGCTCGTTTCTACTTCGATTTCTACTACTTCACACACTTTCACAATGGCCACCATCGCTGCTACCCAACCCGTTCCTCCTTCGTGGAAAGTGCGTACACGACCTCCTGTTTCCGTTTGCGAAATAAAACCCCAACTCACGCAACTCCCCTTGTGCAATTAACAGGACCTCGGCAAGTCCGCCTCGGACTTGCTCCTCAAGGACTACCCCATCCACGGCACTTCCCTCGAAGTCAAGACCTCGTCCTACCCTACCACCTTCAAGGTCGCCGGTACCCGAGACGCCAAGTCCGCCGCCATCGCTGGTGACATCGAGGGCAAGTACGTCGACTTCAAGAACGGTATCGTCTTCACCCAGGCATGGACCACCACCAACTTGTTGAGGACCCAGGTCGAGTTGGAGAACCAGATTGCCAAGGGCTTGAAGCTCGATTTGGCTACCACCTTGAACCCCGCCAAGGCCCAGAAGAGCGCTATCGTCACTGCCATCTACAAGCAGCCCTCTTTGCACACCCGGGCTACCGTTGACTTGTTCAAGGTGAGTTGCAGATTCCTGAGTGATGACTGGCGAAAGGGTTACGCCTTCCCCCGGACGATCGCTGTTCATACCCTACTTGACCCGAATCAATGCTAATAAACCGTCCTCTCTGCAGGGACCCACCTTCACCTCTGACGTCGTCTTGGGCCGTGACGGTGCCTTGGTCGGTGCTGAAGCCACCTACGATGTCTTGGCCGGCGCCATCACCCGATACGCTGGTGCCATCGGTTACTCTGCTCCTGTAAGCCCAAAATATCGATCCTGATTGGCTGCATATTGACACAAACCTCCCTCGTTACACAGGACTACGCCGTCACCATCCACGGTTTGGGCAACTTGAGCACCTTCTCCGCTTCCTACTACCACAAGGTCTCCAAGGACGTTGAAGCCGGTGCCAAGGCCGTCTACGACACCAAGTCCACCACCGGTGGTGTCGCTCTCGAAGTTGGTTCCAAGGTCTACTTGGACAACACCGCCGCCGTCAAGCTCAAGGTCAACAACGCCGGTATCCTTGCCGCTTCCTACACCCAGGCTTTGCGACCCGGTGTCAAGGCCACTTTCGGTCTCGCTTTGGACACTCAGAGGTTGAACGACGCTTCCGCCGGTGCCGCTGCCCACAAGGTCGGTGCTTCGTTCGTCTTCAACAGCTAAATGTGATTCGACGGAATTTTCGAAAGATCAGCAAGGGCATGTTTTTGAGAGCGGTTAGCGTGAAACAACAGTGTAATCAGTCCAGTGTTCGGGATTCATGATGAGGCGGAATAGGACAACGGATGGACGGAGGAAGGAGAATAGAACGAAATAATCACTATTGAGTTGTATGTCTTCTGCTCGCGTTCGCCCGGCGTTCCGAGTCTGCTTTGAACTCTTTGCCGAGACGTGTAGCACGTTGTTCCGATGACTCGATATCGAATACCAAAAATGACAAGTGATTAGTTGCCTGAGCCGTAACATTTATGCAGCATTCTCTGAGCGTTTGGTGCTATCCGGAATAGGACTGGACTTGCGCGGCCTCTGTCGACAGGGGCGATCGTCTCTACTGACGCAACATGGCATATGCACAGACTTTGGTAAAGTATAGATTGGTGGACTCGCAGCAAATTCACAAAGTGAGGATCAATCAACAGGTTCAACGAATCGATGAGCAGCTACCAAGACGCCCGTATCACTTTACCCTCAGCAAGTTGATCAGCGATGGATCATACAATCAAGCGATGCAAGTACTCTGCTAGCTGGTATCAATCAGTGTACAAGGACGCGATCTGTCGTACTCATGTCTTGTCTTCATGCACACCTTCTCTCCAGTTCCGCTGCAAAGGTATTCCGTACCTGAACCAAAAGACAGCGCAAGCCCGGCGAAAGTTCGCTCCTCCGAGTTGCGATGGTTACACTAGTACGTCAGCTTTCTCCTATCGGCTTTCAAGCACATCAGTTGACGGACAATCTACCACCTTGCCTCCTGTTAGCCCAGACAGCGATACCAATCCCCTGGTCATCGAGATAAAGACTCGTCCACCAGGTTCTTCCCCTCGACAGGCCTATCCGGACGAGAACGACGTGGCCTATGCTGGGTTCTCCAATCGCGGTAGAGTGGGAACTGGATATGGGGGAAACGACAACGAGTGTGTTGTATCGGTATTTAGTGGGACCACATGCTTTGTGAGTTGACGCAGGACCTCAAGTGCCGTCGGTGATTGCTCATTGTCACTGTGCATCTTCATGCGACGTGTCTTGCAGCAACGTGTGCCAGTGGATATGTATCGACACGCTTACGAAACGACGCAGCGGCGTTACAAGCACACGGCTAGCCGGGGAGGAGATAGATCGCACGAAGGGATTACGGGCACAGTTGCGGACACGATGAAGGTTACAGTAAAAGACCCTTCAGTGGCCTTCAGGTGCGCCTTGATGCTTGTCGGTCATGGACAACGCTAATACTTGGCGGGATTTCCAATGTTCAGGTTACTTGCACCGCTGAATCAAGCATGGGAAGCACCGGAGGACACGAGCAGATCTTTGCTAGACTATGTAAGGTTTCCTCGGTACGGCCTTTCCGAGATGATTAAAACAAACTGAATTCGTCCACCCGTGCCATACCAGACTTATGACCGATTCCAAGTCAAATTCAAATCAGCCACCGACATCGACGCTTTCCTCTGCACCCTCTATGCGCATTCTCCAGCAATAGACCCTTACATTAAGCGCTTCGAAACCCGAGCCGGATCTGCGGACTCTGTGGCGCCATCTCAGCACACTCAGATCTCTATTCCAGGCTTCTCGTTCTTAAACAAGCGACATCGTTCACCCAGCCCACCGCGGTTTGAGGAAACCGTGAGCTCCACTGCGAGAGGGAAGCCGTACGACGAGAGCATGTACCCTGCACAGAAGAGGGTTGGCACCCCTAGGTATGATGTCAATACTGTTGGCTTGGAGGACCGAGGTTGGAGACAAGAGCCATTGGACGACCGTGACAAGCGTTCATTTTCGAAACAGATTCGTGACGAGAACTATGTTAGTGCTGTGTTACCGCTTGTCTGCTTCCTGACTATAGCTGAAGGCCCGCAACCCGATAGGTCAAACAACCTGTGCCCGACAATGATGTAGCAGTTGGCGACAAATACGCAATGGCAAGAGCTGTTGGAGTTGACGACATTTATCGACCACCGGCCTCTGTAGATGGGGACGGATTCGTGAAACCTCATGCTCCTGCCGTCATTGACACCCCGACTCCCGCCAATCGTATCTACCATCTGAAGCAAGTTGATCCCAATGTTAGAAAAGCCAAACAAAATCTGAATCAGTTATCAGTGTCTTCGCCGTCGAAAAGGCCGGCAAATCCTGTGGATCGGAATGGCTTCTCCGTCCATGAAAAAGTAACACATGGTAAACGTGCTGATCTGGATATTCAGCGCAAGCATACTGAAATTTTATATTCCCGTCGAGACCCGCTATTACCTGCTATAAGGCTTAATGATTCGATGCCTGAACCGCAAGGGGAAGTCGAGGAATCAATGGACTATCCCACTGGAATGACACAAATCGTCTTTCAGTATCAAGCAGAGCAACTAGCAAGACAGCAAGCGCAAGATTCAACACGAAACGTCTCACTGACAAAAGATTCCCCACATTCTCTCCGCCACATCCTTGCTCCCGAAACCGTTGCTACTCTGGGCAGACTAGACGATCCACTGCGTCTGCCTGTAATCACATCTAGCGAGACGCCAACCTCTGGGCAGTGGCCATCGATTTATGGAGCACGAGAAGCAACCCGCCTTTCAGATGACTACCCTGGAGACACGAACCTTGATGCGGCCAAAACGGTACAGCGAGTTGCAGAGACGAGTAGACCTGATCAGATGGAAGGCGGTATGTCGTCCAGGGACCCTGGCTTTGCAGGAAGGAGATTGGTCGATCAATCGCACCGTTCGCTCTGTGATCCCCCGCGTATGGCCAATTCACCGTTCGCTCAAGCACCTACGAAACAGAATCTCCTTCGAGATACTCTTCAGCAAGTAACGACCGAGGCAACCGTCACGCAGCCATTGACAGCAAACATCAGGCGACCGTCTAGTCTGTACACGCTATCCGCGGAGAATTTGGATGCCGTGATCAACGAGATATTAGAGGAGGACGGGTTCGTGGCCTTTGTGCGTGACAAAACGTACAAGGAAGATCTGGTATAGGCGAAGGTGCTAACGGTTCTTGTTTCGCCGTCGATAGGTTGAAGCCCTTGAAAGCAACTGGAGGGCGCGTCTATCGCTACTTCAGCTATCCGGACGGAACGATCAAAACCAAGGCTGATATCACAGGATAGCGATGTAGAACTATTTGTTTCTGAGGGATTCGATAACTAATTCGCAAGAACTAGGTCTCGCCTTTCAGTTCCTGCTCAAACTGAAGATGACAGCGAGGATGTGCAAGAAAGACCGTACAAAATCCGATATACCATGTAAATTAACGTTTTTCAGCAACAACAGCCTGGTTAGCTCAGTCGGTAGAGCGTACGACTCTTAGCTTCTTCGGAAGATAGGTATCGTACGGTCGCGGGTTCGAGCCCCGCATCGGGTTGAAAATCTTTTTGCGTTTATTTATTGTTCTTAGGGGTTAGGGATTAGCTATATCCCGATTTGGAGACTTCGAGATGTCTCCGAGGTTCGAATGGCTTCGGAAAGTGAGAGCCGGCGTGGTCCGTGTGCCGGGAAACTGCCCAGTCTGCGTCCAGCCCAGGGCGGTGCGCCCGGATCTGCCTCCGCGACCTGCCTGGTCATATGGTTTCGATACCAACTGACAAAAACTGGAATACCTGTCTGGCGGATTGAGCAGGCTGCGTTGACGGGCTCGTCTTATAGTTAGGTCTGTCTAACATGTGTGCTCAGATGACAGTAGGGTTGCCTGACTGAAACACGCCAATAAAATGGCTCTGAGCCGTGTCCAGCGCCTAAGCGCACCGGCCCGGCGTGCAGGCAAGGGAACGCTCAGACTCGCCGAGTTGCCGATAGAAACGGCCCTGAACGGCCCCGCACATGATCCGCTGGATCCGCATTATCAATGTGGAGGTTAGAAATTCAGCCCATGATGATCGGCACTCGTTGCCGCTGTTGCACATGCTATTTTCTCAACGCTTCATAGAGCTTTTCACTCATGTGTCTAGACCTGTGACCCTTGCGATTTCCGTTGTATGCCTTGTACGGTACTGATTACTCGCTGCGCCGAAGAAAGCTATTCCCTGTGGTCGAAACTCTCCTTCGAGACCGCCTGTCACTGCCACACCGCACTGTGGTTCACGCGAGAATCAACACACCTCAGTTTCGATAGTCCGTCACAGTTTCCTTCGCTCCAAGCGTTTGGAGAGAACCGCTAGCAAGCTCAACGATTATCATTAACCAGCTGCGATATGGCTGCCCCATTGAAAACGCCGACTCATGTTGATTCAACTGTTGATTTTTCTCTGCGAACTGTGTCCCCAGCACCATCATCTCAGGAAGAGCCTCGTATACCAAGTCAACATCAGGGTACTCAATATGCGAACATGGACGTATCGAGACTGCGGCATCCATCAGAGCTGGACTCTCCAGGTCGCAAAAACTGGGAATCAATGGCTAATACAGAAACCGAAGCTGAAACTACGCCTCGGCTCCATGAGAAGGCGGAAGACTTGCCGGATGACACAACTCTGACCGGAAAAGAGGACAATACGTTGGAGGAAAAAAATAACATGGACCCTAACGAAGTGGGATTCGATGGGCCTGATGATCCATTCAATCCTTTGAACCAACCTGTATGGCGGAAATGGGTGAGCGTATTTACCGTCGCATCCGGAGCGATTTGCGTGTAAGCACATATGTATGGTTACATGACTGGCGAATCTCAAACTCTCCACCTCTTATGATAGGACATGTGCATCATCGATGGCGTCTTCCACTTATGCCGGAATCGAGAAATCTTTCGGTATTTCAAGCGAAGTTGCCATATTGACGGTGTCGCTGTTTGTGATGGGTCTTGGAGTTGGCCCATTATTGCTGGGACCAGTCTCGGAATTTATTGGACGGAGAGCAGTGTATCTATGGAGCTTTGTTGCATTTCTATGTAAGTCGCGAGGGTCTTCAAATCTCGATGATGTCAGTCTGCTCATGAACATTTTCGCATGTCTTCATCAGTGTTCACAATACCTGTAGCGCTTTCAAACAATGCTCGTACGTTATCGGCATTCTTGGCTTCGAAGCGCAGAGGAAATACTTATAGAGCTTTGGGCTTTAGCGGTTCATCTTATCTTTCGTTTTCTCACAGGGTTTGCGGGAAGTGCGTTTCTCTCCGTCGCAGGAGGCACTGTTGCAGATCTCTTTGAGAATGACAAGCTGGGAACGTGAGTTGCGGCTCCCGATGCGTCGTCAGTTGTGGGGACACTAACTATGGATGACAGTCCAATGGCTATCTACAGCACAAGCCCTTTCTTAGGGCCTGTCTTAGGTAAGTCTGACGTTCATGATTGCCAGGCGAAGAGACTAAGCTAAAAGTATACCATTCGCTTCTCCACCATAACCCTGCCGTATTCCGTAGGGCCTTTGATCTCCGGCTTCATTAATCAAAATACCACCTGGCGATGGACATTCTATCTTCTCTTGATGGTGAGCTAGAGTTCACTTTGCATTCCTGCACCTTGTCGCTAAGCCTGTCGGATCGCCGTAGTGGGCTGGAGTAGAGCTCGTATTGATCTATCTCTTCGCACCGGAAACGTATAAGCCTCAAGTACTAAAGATCAAGGCGCGCCAGTAAGTTTCAAGTCTGTGTGCAAGTACAGATGCAAGCTGGACCTAAGGTACCGCTTTGTATTACAGCTTGAGGAAGACTACCGGTAATCAGGAGCTATATGCTCCCGTTGAGAGAAGCGACCGAAGTTTCGCCCAGACATTGGCAACGAGTGTGAAAACTCCTTTCAGTATGAATTCAATTTTCTTTTGAAGCGGCAACGCGCAAGTTTCGAGATCCTAACAGAACAATACTTCATCTTCAGTTATTCTTGCTACGCAACCCATGGCCGTTCTGCTGAACCTATGGACATCTGTCGTCCTTGGGATTCTCTATTTGTTCTTCAACGCCTTCCCGATCACTTTCATGGGCGTCCACGGATTGTAAGTGCTTGCAAGTTTGCCTGGACGGAGCCATTTCCTCATTTGCGCTGTGCAGTAATCAACAAGAATCCGGACTCTCCTTTCTCGGAATCGGAATTGGACAAGTTATTGCATCGGCATGTGCGCCGCTCTGGTCCAGGTTAGTAGCGCGCTCCTATGAAATCTTGTCAACCGAAGTGGTAACCCCAGCCGTCTTCACATGACGAATAGAGTGTATAAAAAGGAAGCTGCTAAACACGGGGGGATTGCCCCTCCAGAGTCCCGTCTATTGATGGGAATGGCTGGTGCAATCGGTGAGTCTGTTGACCTGTCTGTTTATACACTATGGTACTAATCACATCCGCCTTCCACTCTATATATCAGCTACTCCCATTGGGCTGTTTATCTTCGCATTTACCACTTACCGTCATGTCCACTGGATCGCGCCTATCATTGGGTCGATACCCTTTGGGATGGGGATTGTCTGGACTTTCAGCTCAGTGTTTACGTATCTGGTTGAGTGAGTCGGATCAGCATCCGATTGCAGTTGAACACCCGCTGATTTTGACAATTTATGTGCAGCGCCTACCGTCCTGTTGCCGCCAGCGCAATGGCCTCCAACTCGTGTATGCGAAGCTCGTTTGCTGCAGGTAAGGTCCTGACCGTTTAGACTCACGATACATGGTCTGATGCCATGGTGTGTGTTTTATGCAATCGTCAGGTTTTCCGTTATTTGCACGACAAATGTTCGATAGACTCGGAACAGTCGGAGCTTCGGCGTTATTAGCTGGGTTGACTGTCTGCCTGGCGCCGCTACCTTTCATATTCTACCAAATTGGAGGAAGGGTGAGAGAGAGAAGCAAGTTCGGTGCTGGCTCTAAAGTCAACGAAGAGCAGAGCAGCAAGGAAAATAGAGCCGCCTAAGCTTATCTTGCGTACGGGTAGAAGACGTATAATGTGTATCACCTAGATGTGACATCAGCTATATAGATGCCAGTGATGCGAAGTATATCTTTGCAAACACCCCTGCCAACGCCACCATAGTTTTGCCACTCCTAACAGTACTGAACTTCGGAAGAAGCGCGAAAGCCGGGGGGGCTCCATCCGCGCTGAGTCATGAAGAACAAAGGCGTCGTCCTTATCGCCGAATCTCTGTATACTATAGTTTCATGACATGCCCGACTGCCTGTGACCTGCATTACCAGCCCTTTCACTGCCAAAGGAGCATAGAACCATTCGACAGAGTTCAGAGTACCTGCTTTATGACAAGAAGCCGATAATTCACCACTCCCAGCGCGAAGAAGGGCTTCAAGCACCTTCAACTCCGACATCTGGACCTTTCACCACCTGAAAGAACTCGATATGCTGAGACCGATACTACCAGTGAGAAGGGCTCACTTGCTTGGCCTTGTTGGAAAGCCGTCGCTTGGCGCCATTGCAGCGTCCCGTCGTTGCCGGCCGGGACTACACACAAGCTCCGGCATTTTGGCCTCAGGAAAGGACGAAGTCTGGCTTAAAAGCCCGAGAGATGTAAGTACCACAAATTATATGCACCTCGTACTTTTGCTTAATGCTGAACCTTCCCTTCTATAGCTTGCACACCACCTTGATGAGCATATTATCGGCCAAGAACGGGCGAAGAAGGTTTTAGCTGTCGCCGTTTTCAACCACTATCATCGAGTCACGAATCTCCTGAATGCTGCCGTCGATCAGGACGATGGTCGAGACTTCACGCCTTCAGAACCAGGATATCCCGACCCATCCTCTGATGCAGAGGTCAGCTTCTCTGGCAGTACGACCGCGACAGCTACTATTACCCCCAAACCCAGGAAGCGAAAGCCAGCCAGTGCGGTAGAGACGATTGCGTTGTCCGATCATGATACTCTTGATGGGCAGTTTGTGGATGAGGACAGGTTTGGGATCAAAAAAGACATGGACCCCACCCTGATACATAGCCCCGCTGACTGGGGTGGTGAGTCCATCCTGCCTTATAACAGATGTCCTTCGCTCATTACTGACGTTGTCCTTTCCCACATCAAATCAGCTCAACCAGGATTTTACGACAAAGCATTCCCACCATCTCCACGGCATCGTCCCAAGTCTCTTGAAGTATCACCATCAAACCAGCCATCAACGCTTCTGGGCAGACTTGCTCGTGGTTCTGTTTCCACTGGTGAATTTAATCCCGCTGAATCCACCGCAAAGTCATTTAATCCCAGACCAGAAGTCGAGTCTCCTTTCGCCGATATCAGAGCTACGGACACTCCTGCAGCTGAGAAACCTTCACGAATACCAACTCCAACCGGTTTGAATGACCGTCGCCCGGAAAGTATCGCGGTCGGTGACGTCGGTGCAGGCCAGGTCATGAAAGAATCTTCAGTAGGTAACAGGCAGCGGACTGCCGAGCTGGACGGTTTGGAATGGGAAGAGGGGAAGATTCCGCCGGAAATGGAAGATATCGTGATTGAGAAGAGCAATGTTTTGATGATGTCAGTGCGTCCTTCCAGACAACACGAATCTCCCCTAATTTTGTTTCGATATGCAGTGGTCCCACAGGAAGCGGGAAAACGCTCCTTGCTAAGACGCTCGCGAAGATATTGGATGTACCGTTTGCTTCAAGTGATGCAACGAGCTTTACACAAGCAGGATGTGAGTCGCCGGAAAATCGAATGCAATCTTGACTCTTGACGAAAACATGCTAAATGCCGCCAGTGAATCTTTTCGTTTGGGTTTACAGATGTCGGCGACGACGTGGAAAACTGCGTTCTTCGTCTATTACGAGCGGCGGATTATGATGTAACCAGGACCGAGTGAGTATCAACATGCGATGTCCCACGTTGCGAGGGGAGCTGACATGAATGACCAAATGCAGAATCGGGATTATACATATAGATGAGTGTGATAAGCTCGCTCGGAGAGGTGGTGGGGATGGAGGTTGGGGTGGCAGAGATGTTGGCGGAGAGGGTGTCCAGCAAGGTGATTTCCGCCAACTTCTCCCTGCGACGAGTAGATCTTACAAGTAGCATTTCAGCTCTGCTTAAATTGCTAGAGGGTACAACAGTCACGTTGCAGGCCAAACCAGGTACAACCTATTCTTCGCCCTCCTCATCTGCTGGTGGCAGCAAGGGTGGGGATAGTCATCTTCGAGACTCGCCGATGCAGCGAGGGTTTGGTACTGGCTTAGGGTCTGGAGCTGATATGGGATTCGGGCCGAAGAGAGGTGTGAGAGATGGTCTACCTCTGCATGGTGGAGGCGGAGGTGGAGGCGGCTCAAGTGAGTTTCACGATATCTCATTATGTTGGTCCATTTCGCGCCTTGACTGATCACTGGAACGTGTCAGGTTCAAAAGGAGAAACGTTCACGGTCGACACGTAAGCATCCAAAAGCTTACTCGAGATGTTTTATTGGCGCTGATCTTCTTTCCCGACAGCTCGAATATTCTGTTCATACTTTCCGGCTCGTTTGTAGGCTTGGAAAAGATCATTAGTGCCAGAATAGGAAGAGGGGTAAGCCGGACGACCATTCAAACCTCTGCCGTTGTTTATTTTCTCCCTTCCTGCCAGTCCATCGGCTTTGGTGCCGTTTTGCCTGAACCCAAGCGAGAATCCGAAACAGAAGATGAAGTTGCAGAAGTTTTCGAGAAAGGTGAAATGACCGTGACCAAGAAAGATCGTTTGAAGGGATTGTCGACTGCGGATCTAGTGGAATATGGATTCATTCCCGAGTAAGCATTCGTTGAAGGTCCTGAATATAATACAGTACTCTGGTCATTGATATTGACCGTCTTTGCAGATTCGTTGGTCGTCTACCTATCTTGGCACCTTTGCATCCGCTTTCTCTGTCAGATCTCGTACGGATTTTGGTTCAGCCTAAGAACGCCCTCACGAAGCAGTATCGAAAACTGTTCGGACGTTATGGCTGTGATCTACAGTTCTCAGAAAAAGCTTTGTATGCAATAGCTGAAGAGGCTTCAAAGAGAGGTGGTAGTGCACGACATTTACGAAGTATGCTCGAAGAATTGTTGCTCGATGCCATGTACGAGGTACCGGGCTCAGTAAGTGCATAATCTCGTTTTTGTAGGAACTTGGCTGATGAATATTATTGTTTCCAGGCCATTCGCTATGCGGCCGTGACCGAAGAAGTGGTTCGAAAGGGGATCCCCACGTTATACTTTTCTCGTGGGCAAAAGGAAATGTTTTACGCGGCCTTAGAACTGGACACTGATATGGGACAACCGTAGGTCGGCCCGCTTTGCATTCTTCTGCTCTCTCCACAAGCCCTGCTTCGTTTCCGGCATTCTCAAGATGGTTTGCTACTTCTGCTGTAGAACACCCGCCGAAGAAGAAGATGGTGAAGAGCTCTTGCGAGCTACCGCTTGAGCGCCTCGGAAGGCCGGAAACCAAGATACCAAGGGTGCGTGTTCATTTGTCGGAAGTTCGAACCGAACTACACTGGCATCATTGACCTGAAGGACCTTGTGAACAGATGAGACAGTTGGATTGGGAGACGGAGACGCCCAGAATCATGTCAGTACGGAGACAGGGGAGAGATGCCATAGATTTTCGCAGTCCGTTATTCAGCATCAGAGCAGTCAGATCCGCTATCGTTTCAACAAATTCTAGCAACTCGCGCAACTATAATCCCTTGACACCTCAACAACATCATAAGATGCCCTTTGGAATAATTACTACCATCAAAAGCATATCCAAGTCGGCAGTGGAAAGAAACAAGGTTCGAACGCGTTTCAAGGAGGCGATGCGTCTTGCCTTGAGTAGACCACCTTCTCCGAAAGACCGAGATAAAGATAGCAAGAATGGGAACATGAAGCCTCTACAACTTCCACCTGGTAGGTTTGTCATGCATATAGTCAACGTTCGGTGTTACTTCATTGACCACGTTCATTGTTTTCAGGTTATCATTTCCTCGCTACATTGACGTCCGGTATCTATGCCGAGCCAATACAGTCATTGGTCGAGGACATACGTAAAGCTATCAAGCACATTTCATCTGGTGCAGAAGGTGGGATAAGAACGACTCCTCAACACAGGATGCCATCTGCCGCATCACATCGCCGTATAGCGCGCTCCTCGAAGTCGACGTAAATGTTAAATTACAGGTATCATCATATCTCCTCTTCCCACGCTTGGTGACCAACAATTCTCCTACCTGGACCGTATAACATTGCATGATGAAGAACAACATAAACGTTGTATAACTATTCTATCACAAGTTGACTACTGTCGGCATACTTCGATGGCGACGACTATATAGTCGTCTTATGACGTGGGAATAACACGAGAACGATAACATTCGGGTGGTGGTGTGACGTGACCGCATCATAGCGTCGCCAATGTAGGACCTGATGTCGGTATGCTGAGTACAGTCCTTGAGACTTAGCAATATTCTTGGATTGCTGTCGCTTTATAGAAAGCACTGACAGTAATTTGATCAGCGCCACACTGTCCTGCCCAGCATGGCTGCAGTGCTCCTTCCGCCCACCTTTCATAATTCATTTTGGTCGAACCAGGACTACTTTCGCACCGGCCTGGAGGTGTTGATGCGAAAGTTGCAGGAGGGATGCGACGAGAACGTGGAAATTGCAGTCTTCATCAAGGTAATGTTTACTGGCAGCATTGAGTCCTGTGAGCGTCTAGAATCAAACGCTTATCATATCACTACAGGCACAAGGACAGCACTATCGTCAACTTTCCCGCTCCATCGCAAATGATACTCCCCCACTCCCGCACTTATCCTCATCCTTAACGAACGACACTCCGTCGACACTCCAGACAACCCTCGCAACTATCCAATCATCGTCTGTGACCGCTCAAGCAGATCACTACGCCCGTTTAGCCGATGATCTTGAGTTTCGCGTTGCGAGGGATTTTGAGCGATGGAGTGCCGCACACCGGAATCGAGTGTTGATGGCGTCCGAGGAGGCGCTTGGTTCTGGAATGATCGGAAAGGGCAGAAAGGACGGCGAATCCGGGCTTGTGGGGAGATACGAGGCGTTGGGTCTCGAGGTAGCAAAATTGAAGCAGAATTACCTGAGCAAAGCTAGGCTGGCCGATGATTTGGAAGAGGAGTGAGTGGATCAAAACAGGTTCAAACGTCGGACAACCGTGGTTTCACACTTGCTTACCTTGATACTTGACAGCGCCCGCTTTGCACCCCATTTCAGTCCGCAAGCACCACCAGCATCGCAAAAGTCGACGACGGCGAATCCTGCTGCCAAGAATCTGACACCCGTGTTGCCCTCTTCACCGCGCCTTGCATCTCTCAAGGAACGTAGTAGCACTTCCGCGGCTTCTTCAGCAAATAATCCTCCCAATCCCTCTGCAGGACTCAGGAGAACAGGTACTGTTGCCGATCGAATCAACGAAAAGCTAAGGGCTGCTGCAACGCTTCGCCGGACCCCAGGAACCAGCGGCGGATCTATTTCATCCATCAAAGGCCTTGGAGAGTCTGTTCTCTCCCTATCATTGGCAGACAGCAAGGCTATAGACACTCCAACATCGGGTCTTCCACCTATTGCTCGGCCGAGCGGGGGAGCGGCAGGACCTTCACCCGACGCCGACTACATCTTACTTGCAGGCTTATCCATGCCTATAATGAAGTTGTTCGAGTATCTGGCGCAGTTACAACATTATCTGGCGACCAGTCTCCCTTCAGAGGGCGGCCAGTCCGGAGACGTCATTTTCGACAAGGATGAAGTGAAAGAACAATCCACTTCAATCGTGCAGAAGCCGAACGCAGGAGGTGCCGATCATGAGGAATCAGGACTACTCGCAGCAGGTATAACAGGTGTTGACCCGAATAGAGATGGCGATGGCGCTCTGAGAAGCAGAACAAGGATGACTATGTTGGGAAGTTATGATTGTTGCGTCAGCGGTGCGGAGCTGCGAAAGTGGTTGCTGGAACATGTGAGTCTGCTTTTGCGCCGTTTGAAAAGTGTAACAGGAACACGTCTTGATTCCTCAACCACTCCTCGCTAGATTGAAGGCCTCGGCAATGACCCTTCACGAGGCTCTGAAGCAGGTGCAGCTCTTGTCAAGTGGGGCCTTGTTGGGCGCATTGGTGTTGGCAGAGGCTGGCAAGACGACAACGAAACGTTCTACTACATGAAAGATGCTGTAAGCTCACAATCTGATGGCTTGAGAACGGATCGGCTGATCATTTGGTACCACTCAAGGCATTCGATACCTCTCCTTTTGCCATCGAATCCCTCAAGAATCACATTCGGGCCTCGGAACCGGCCAGCAAAACATCGTCCGCTGCCGTAGTAGAGAACACCACACCTCCTACCCATTCTGCCTCGACTCTTTCTTCTCTGAGTACTGCTAGTACTCTTGTCAAATCATATCTTCCCGCTTTGTCTTCGTTGCCTGTTGGCTTGGTATCTAGCGGGGAGAACGGAGCAGATGCTCCTCACGTCAAGGCTAGAAAGGAAGCAAAGATTGCTGACGAGGAGTATCGCAGCGGAGTAGCCGAGTTGGAGATGATGAGACTGCGGGCAGAGGAATGGGTCGAAAAAGGCTTGAAAAGTTGGGAAAGATGGGAACGGGAAAGGATCGGCAGCGTAAAGACAGGTAAGTGGTCTCCTTATCATTCGCTTGGCGTACCATAATGGCTAATACGGCCATGTCGACAGTGTTAGGACAGTATCAAGCAGTGGTATCTACATTGCCTGGACGGATGCAATCTTGGACTTCCGATATCAAGATTGCCATTGAAGCATTCAAACCCGATGTTGAGTAAGTTCGAATATATGTCTGTGAATTGGCCAACAAGTCGGGCCCACTGAGGTTGCTCATCGCGGTTTTGTTGAGGATCACAGTTTCCGGGCTCTCATTGAAAACAATCGCATCGGAAACTTTGTAAGTGACTCCTTGTCGGCGCAGGACCGTTTGGATACGGCTATCCAGCTCACGCATGTACAATTATCTTCAGAGACCGATTCCACACATTTATGAATCCCTGGATTCTGACGAGCCAGATGTGTCGTTCGGAATTGACCTGCGTAAATGGGCAGGCTCGAACTGGAAAGCCATCCTGCGAGATAGCAGTAACGAGAAGGCTGGTGGCTTTGGTAAGGGAAATGTCCCATCAGCTTTCGTGGCATTGCTGAAGGGGTTGGAGATGAAGTATTCTGAAATACCCCATGAGCGTAAGTATAGAGAGCGAAGCTCAGTCCTGAATGAAGCGAGCTGATCGTATGGTACGCCGTTCCGCTCCTTTCCCCAATCTAGTGCAACGCAAATCGTGGATTTTCCTGGTGGATTTGCGCGAAACGCACGAGCTCCGAGAGCGAATCAACGATCCGCGTGTCCCTCTGGCAGATATGCTGGACGAAGTTGCAAAGTTCAATGCACCTGTCATTGCTGCTACCAGTGGGTGTGATGCTGATCAGCAAAGGTTTTTTTGGCTAACGTGTGTTTGAACCTGTTCTCAGTCAAGCTCTGGTTGTTAGAGCTGAATCCGCCTGTGTGCGGCTACGATGCATATGAAGCCTGCAAATCCATCTATTCCAAACGGGGTGATGCGACATCGAGCGAGCGCCTTTCATCTGCAATATCGGATATCATGAGCCGACTCAGTGGTGTACAAATCTTGATCCTCGATACCCTATTTGCCCATCTCCAAGCGCTTGTGCAGAACACAAAAACGGAAGAGGAGGATGAGGTGTTCATCACCAAATTGGCTTTATCGATGGGGCGAGGTAAGGGCTCCACTGGCTTGGTTCCAACAGATACGAAGGCTAATCGAGTTCCGCGACCAAAGCCATTCTGCGACCAGCGACAGAATCAGCTGTGACACTGCAAGATCGGACTCCTCCCCGTTTGTTCACAGACCTTTACCATCATCGTCAAGAGATCTTTGCTCCATTAGTTGAACGCGCACAACAGGCAATTGATAGACCGATGCCAGTACGGAAACGAACAAGACCCGTCGATCAGCGAATATCTCGAACGAGATTGAGCGAGTCGGGGGAGGATGGAGTGCAGCTATATCGAAATCTTCAAAGTGCACCACCGTCGAAGGAGACTGGGGCAGATCCCGTTCAAGCGACTAACGGACCAGATGAAGAGAAAAAGACAGATGATATTGCTCGAGCTGTTCCGGACGGAGCGAATCAAGTTAGCGAAGCATCTACATCCGGAACCGAGCACGTCTCTCCCACCAATAATGTTTTGGATGATTATACGAACGCACAATCAGACGACGAGAGAACACCAACAGCACCAAATCCGTCGTCTCCTCCTTTCGTCCGCGCCGAACCACCTGTCTCGCACGCTGCCATACCTGGGGCTTCCTCATCTGATATCGAACGTCCAACGACCCCGCCATCAAATCACGATGTGGCAATTGACGAGAACGCACCTGTCACCCCCGTTGCGGGCACTGCCGGGGCTAGGCTTTCTCGATCTGGACGGATGAGCATGCAAAGGGAAAAGACCGGTGAGATGGGCGTGTTGGCCGATGCAGGAGAAGTCTCGTTGAAGAGGGCTGGAAGCGGGGAAGCAAGAACGATCAGAGGTCCTCGAGGTATGCTTCCTTGACCGCTCCTTGCACCGACTCGTCAAGTATACGGAATGATGCTGATACTACCGAGCCATTTTTGCTCTCCAGGCGCTCGCGGCCCGAGACTGGGACCAGGTAAAATGGGCTCAGTGGACTTGTCAGGATCTGCTAATGTTGCTGCACGACCGGGTTCACCCTCTATCAAGGACAGAATAGCGCATCTTGAATCGAGAGGCGGCGGCGGCAGCGGGAATGATCGGTTTGTCTGAGGCGGCGGCGAGGGGTAGGAGATTCCGTTCTCAGGATAGAACTCGCGCAATTGACTTGCAGAGCTTGGGGATATTGTAGCGTTAATGTATGACCCTGTTATGAGGAGGATGTACGTTTGTCACGGATATGGTCTCTGTCCGTTGTCATCTGCGGTGACGACGAGGAGGTGATGACGAATCACCCAGCTGCTTCGATCGTCTTGATTCCGAACAAGAAAAGGGCAAACACAGCAAACATATTTACCATCCCGTAATTCTTCCCTTCGGATCGCCACTTTGCATCCTGGGTGGGCTGTACGCCCCCTACCATGTCTATCTCACGCTTCCGCTCAGAGTACGGTACCTATAACGATCACGACAGTCGTCCGCAGCCGCCCCTTCATCTTCATACTCTTCCCAAAGGCCATGGGCCGGCCTCTTTATCCTCTGGTATATCCACAGCGTATTCCCTTTCGTCTCTGGAACATGCTCCTGCATTCGTCAAGGCAGTAGGAAACTATGACGAACTCGGAAGAAGTCTAGCTGACGGCGTTGACGCTGCAGTGGACGATGTTTTGAAGAGGAAGGGGAAGAGAAAAGAAGGGGAGGCGTTGACGTTTTGGAAAGCATTAGAACTCGGCCCCAAAGAGGGTACCTTGTCGCCCAGGCCTGTTCTGACGCGCCAGCTCGAAGAAGGAGAGGTGGTAAATGAATCACCCCAATCGGTGCCGACGATCCTACCACCTCGACGGAATGTCCAGCCAGACGAAACACCTGACACCGCGCCAACATCTCGCCCGTTGGTAGTTCCCCGCGAACAGTGGTTCATACGTAAAGCTTTGATGGCCAAGGATCGACGCGAACGAGAAGGCGCCGATAACACAAATCAACCTTCCACCTCGACTTCGCCTGCAGCAGGAACAGCAGAATCATCAATATCCGGGACACCCGCCACACGCCCGTCGACACCTTCACTCGCAACTCTACTTTCCGCATCACTCCCTCCTCTTCCCACTGGTGCCCCAAGCGCTCGCGAGCAAGTCGAATCGTTTCAGCCACCAGCATACTTTCATTTAAAGCCGAACAACAAAGGCTGGCAAGTATTGCGGAACATCGGATGGGATGAAAGTGGTGGACTTGGTAGAGCGGAAGCCCAGGGCTCGTCGGGGTTCGTATCGAGCCCCGATTATGAAATCGTAAAAAAGGAAAGCGGAGAGCAGGAGATTGAACAGCGGAGTGTCTCCTCATTCAGCAGTCCAGGACGGGCTGCCCGTGCTGGAACGCGCAAGGCAAAAGATTCAGTCATCGACCTCACTCTCGACTCTGCTTCGGATTCCGATATGGATATAAACGGGACCGATGAGCTCGGAACCAGCGAAAAGTTCGGTCAGGAGGTACTAGCCACCAGCCATGCTCTGGACTCGACGTTTGCAAGAAGCCATGGATCTGGATCCGGACGGACTGCCCCAGTGGCAACATATCTAAAGACGGATTTGAAGGGAATCGGCGCTCTCTCGGCGTCAGAGCGCCAACGTAATCTCCTCCGACCGACTACACTGTCTGCATCATCGTCTGCCTATGCATCTTCCGCTGTGACGAAACGGAAACGGGTAACCCACACCATCGAGGAAATTCGAGCACTCGCAAAGGAACGAAGGACGACTGGAGAGGGATTGATGGGCGAGGAGAGAGTGGAATTTGACAAGAAAAAGGCAAAGCGAGATGCAAAGGTCGATAGACAAGAAAGACAACGGTGGCGGGAGATTATCAACATGTAACAGTGCCCTTGGCTGTTCGTTAGCCGTAGCGGCGGGTTTGTCGTTGTATCCTTTGATGGTTGTATTTTCCACACGAATGGCTTCACATGATTGCACTTCCTGCTTCTTCGCAAAACGTCGAAGGAGTTAGGTACTTGCGTACTTGTTGATCGATATAGGTCTTCGGGCCAGGCTTGCCGGTATAGCAGCTGGTATTGTGGTTTGCATAGGCACTACGCCCGGCACGTGATTCGTCACCCGCACACCTTCCCAGGCCGTAGTCGGCTACGGGAATGCAACGATTCGAAAAAACTTTGTGAAACATCCACCTTCATATCGGTATAGTACTTACAAGAAACCATTGTCATAAGCACCACGACATCTGCCCACCAATGTCTGTCTCTACTCGTTTCCTCATATCCTCGTGCACGTCGTTACGACAAGCAACCTTGCGGTCGCCAAGCGCGAAAACGTTTTCAACATCGGTTCGCCTTAACAATGTCAAGGTCCCCATCAACCTTATCGCAGAGCTCCGAAAGCAGAACCCAATCTCACTTTCCAAAGCACGGGAAGCATTAGCAGCTTCCAACCTCTCTGTGTCCGCCGCTTTGGAATGGCTGGAAAAGGATCTGGAAGCCTCGGGAGCGAAGAAGGCAGCGAAGGTGGGATCAAGGGCCACCAAGGAAGGGCTCATCGCTGTCACCGTCATGGGTACGAGGGCCGCCATGGTGGAACTACGATGTGAGACGGATTTCGTCGCAAAGAACGAAATTTTCCGTGGATTGGCGGAAAACGTTTGCTCGACAGCAGCATTCTTGGACCTTCCTGCATCTTCTTCGTCTTCGAGCGGCGCAGTACTCGATCCCATGATATCCTTCCCTATCGACGAGCTGCTTCAGGCTCCCGTGATTCCCCTCGACCCTGCGGCCGGTCTTCTCTCGTCTTCATCGTCATCCAGCTCACCGCCGTCACCGCAAAACATCGCACAAGCTATCACCTCTGCCATTACCCATACGGGCGAAAACATTCAACTGCAGCGAGCCGTCTCCTTTTCGTCACCGATCCCTGACGAAAAAAGCAGCACCCAACCATTCCTCCTACCAGGTGTTTATGTTCATGGAGCGGTAAAGTCCGGTGGAAATGAAGGCAAAGTGGGTGGCCTGGTGGTGTTAAGCACGATCTCGACAACGAAATCGTCACCGATCATGGAACGGTTGGCTAGCAATCCAAGTCTCAGCGGGGACTTGCAAAAGATGGCGAGGACAGTAGCGCGACAAGTCGTCGGTTTTCCAACGCGAGATGTCAAGCAATCTGGTGGACCGCCAGTGATATTGGAAGAGGGAGAGGTATCACCGTACCTATTGGAACAACCTTTCATGATGTTCCAGGGCGAGCAGCGGACGGTGAAGGAGGTACTGGCGGAATGGGCACGGGAGCGCGACATCAAGGTGGATGTTGCAGCTATTCGACGATGGAGTGTAGGAGACGAGGAGTAGGGGACATTGTGCAGGACTTGCACGGCATGTAGATAACCCATAATACAACTCTTTGAACGCTTCTCAAACGGCAGCCAATAGAGCGCATCATAACTCGAAAAAATGCTTTGTGGCTAACGAGCTCTTCACGTGGTTCTGCGGCGGAACTGAGCGACAACAACATTATCGCCATAAGTAGAGTGAACTCTCCCATTTAGACCGTCAACAAGTGAGACGACATATCCAGTTCCATCTTCAGAATGGAAGTGAACAGCAGTTCCTTGTCGCTAAAGTAAGGTTCGCTATCAGTATTCGGGGGCTGGGAGATTGCATCGCAAACTTACTGAACCACTACATTATATCCGTCCACCAGCAGCTAGAGACGAAAGAAAGATCAGACCAGTTCCTCGAGTACAGACTAAGTTCTTCATTACATCTTGCCAAATATCTTTATCCTCCTCGCAACTAATCAATATCAGCGGTTCTTGATCATTCTTCGGAATTCTTGTTTTGCCACTAATGTAACGAGTGATCTAGAAGATATGGCAATCCGAGTGAGATACTGAAAGGCAGAATTAAAGTTCTCTTGCCTCACATCACCGCCCGCAGCTTTCACCATATCTTTGATTTGGTCAAAGTCGGGCTTTACACGACCCGTCTAGGAGAGAGAAGCTCAGCGTCACCTTTTAGCACTCCTATCGATTTGCGAGACTTGCGATGTGAAACAGTTTCCCGGCGAAAAGACCTCCTTCATCACGGTGTAATCTTTTTGATTTAGCAATGCTCTTTGCGAGACTAAAACCGAGCTTCTTCTCATTTGACGGATCATTCAATAAAAATGGCTCTGGATCTGTAAAAACATGTCAGATTCTTCAGGTTACACTAAGGAGACTGAATTGGTACCAACTGATCATCCTTCTAAGCTCTGCAGATTTCTCTAACCAATCGACAGATAAAACATCGATTCCTTTGGCGAGTCCTATCAGAAGCTTTGTGGTACGGATAGCCGATCGACAGATCAAATGCTACAGGAAACGTATGCAGACAGTCAAGATTCCGAACGTTGTAAATAATAGTACAGCACTCACAGTCATGTCTAAAGGCTTGTCTGTGAACCTGACTCCGAATGACTTTAGAGTCTATAGAAGAAAACAGTTAGACTGGATTCTGGAATATTTCCGGCCATGAAACTTACCTTCATCAAGCGGTCTTCAAGATTGAAACCAGTGGTCATGAGCTTCACGCTTGTAGGATCCAAGTCTCCAGTAGTTTCTTCCTCGTCGTCAGGTAACGCCGAAAGTACGGATGCAGATCTACTGCCCAACCTCGTCCGAGCGGTATCTCGCACGACCGTACCACGTCTTCGGCCTCTAGTCGCGGATGTCGTGTTCTTGACACTCCGTTGCGTACCTTTGGCCTTCAGTTGAGCCTCTGGTTCATCTTCAGTTGATTCCTCGTCATCTGTAGTCGCCTGTCCCAATTTAGCTTTTCGATTGTTGTCCTCGGCCTTGTCGTTCACCCATGCTGCCCTTCTACTCTTGGGACTGATAATATCCTTTCTCTTTTTCTCTTTCTCATGGAGAGCCATATCCGGGGCGATCACATTATGGAGCATGTCCGCTGCTTTCGTGGCAGCTTGACGGCGTACTCGACCTTGAACTGCGGGTATGGGTTGATCTACGATAACGGACGTTTCTCGTTCTGGTATTGATAATCGACGTCGTTTGGATGACTGGGTGGCATTAGGAGCTATTGGTACCGATTTTCTTACCGTCTGTATGGGTGCTTTACTCTTAGACTGAGTCGTGGGCAGGACATTCACCTCCGTTTGCGACCTTGTTACAGCGACTTTGGCCTTTTCCACTGGATTGCGATGTGCGATCGGTTCCTCTAGTACGGCAGATTGCATTGGCTCGTCTTCCGGAACCGGATGTGCTTCTTTCGTCTCGACCTGTTGCTGATGGCCCTCTTCTACTGCATCATGACCCTGGTCATCGTCACCTGGCTGTACCATGTCAAGGTCGTCCTCTGGATCTCCAGAAAGGGGCGATGAAACTGACACCGCAGGCTGCCTTACGGGCTCGACGGGACCCAGCGCTTTCTGGTGTATTATTTCGTGTAGTGGTGGTGGAGAGGGGTGTGGTTGCTCGATAGGTGGGGGCTCGATAGGTTCCTGCTCCATGGGTGAATGCTCGTCCAGTGGATTCGCTTCCTCTGTTGGAACACTGTCAACTACGGCGCCTTCCGAAACTGGTGGTAGAGCTGGGTCTGCAATGAGCACTGGAGTCGCTCGTGATTGTACATCGTGTAAGACCGTATTCATCTCGACATGAACGGCTTCGATGTCCGCTAAGTCCTCCTGTCTAGCCGTCCGGTCAGATCGAGAAGCTTCCGAAGCCTGGGTTGGCAGAGTGACCCCCGTCGCCGTGATGTCGCCGTCAATCTCCTGCATATCCTCATCGTCATCAATGTCCTTGGCGGGTGCAGTCCATCGCTCTAGATCTTGATCGGTAAGCTGCGCGTTTCCTAGCAGTGTCATGTAGTTGACGCCAAAGGGAAAAAGTGTGAATCGATCGTCCACAGCTTCCGGTAGTCTCTTCCACTGCTTAAAGCATTCCTCGAGGTACAGATGATTCATGACAGGGATGCTCCAAGTGCTTGCTCGGGACACCTTTTCTCCAGATTTCCTAGCATTTATTGAACGAAAAATCAAGATATGCTCCGTGTTAAAGCTAAAATCGAACTTACGTAGCCGCTATTAAATGTGTATTGACCTCTCTCGCCAAGGTAGTCGTGAACTTTGCATCTATGGTGCTTATCAGCCTCTTCAAATAATCGCGGGCTTCACCGGTGTAGTTTGTAACAGAAATAGTCTAAAACGACATGGGTTATTATTAAAGTCCCGAAACCGTAGAACAGATACTTACGCAATCCTTAAACTCCGGAATGCCACCTCGCGGAACGGGGTAGTGCAGGAGATTATCCTTGGGAGCAGTCAGTCGTCCAACCTTGAGAACATGGTTGAGCCATGGAAGCGTGCCGACAACCTTTCCATGTTTGACAGCCTGGGTAGCGTGCAGGAAGACATCAGTAGCTAATTGAGACTGAGGGTCCGAGAGCCGAACGGCCACTCACTCGCAAATATTCCTTGCCTTCGCGCCACGGCGTGACGTAAAAGTCGCAATCTCGTAATCGTTCCTCTGGCAGCACGTTCCCGCCGGCCCTTATCACGGTAGCTTCGATAGCCACACGGAAGTCTGGAGAAACTTCGATCTGACAACCCAAAATCACTTTTTTTCCTCCAAACACGTCCCGTTCTTTCTTGAGCGCTGACGATATATGACCACTGGCCATCTTTTCAGCACCGAGGACACTGCCCCATCCCAGTGCCTGGTCTTCTCCTACTAATGCGTGGTGTTTTAGCATGTTCGTCATGTGTTGAGATGGATACATTTCGGGGTCCGCATGCCATTCGGGCCTCAGAATTGGTGGAGGTTCGTCCGGTGATTGGAAGACATATGGCTGGAAAGGTAGTCTCTTACGTAACTTCACGCAATCGATGATCCTGTTACACCGTCTGCCAATCAGCCAGAATTCTCCAAGCAAAACGCTATCACAGACCATTGAGGATGGACAAAATGCATGCCGAGCTTTGATATGTCTATTGTCGTAAAATCAGATTGCTGTTATCGATGATTAGTTATACGTTGGGCAATGACAAGATTCGCTAAGGTAAGACCTACATCTACTTTTCGAGTGATGATATGCGTAGTATCTTGGGTCACTCCTGATCTGTAGCTCCCTCCATAGGCTGTGACAGTCGCCGAGATTTGATCCACGTCTGATACGGAAATCTGGCAGAACAGAACCCGTTAGCGGGAATTGCAGGCCCCACGCGAACTCGATACTCACATCGGACAGACACGCCGCGAAGATGCCAGAGAATATCTTCCTTGGATCAGGAGAATAGCAATGAACGCTGAAAATCGCATTGGTTCAGTTTTCATTGCCCGGCAATAAGAGATCCCAGCACTCACTCTTGCAGGAAAAGGAGACGGCTTCGAGTGTGCCATGCCGTCTGCGAAAATCACAAGATTTAGGAACAGCACTATCAGCCTGGAGAAAGTATTCTGTGAACTCTTACTGTCACAGTAAATATCTCGTCCCTCCTCTCATGACTCTCAATTAATTGTCTTTCCGGAATCTCCCATGTTTCGCTGATGATGTGCGTTATTTTATCCAGATCGAATCTCGGAATGATTCTCGGAGAATCGGTATTGGCTGCGGAGGAGTCGGTGAGACGAGGTGGGGGAGGACAAAGCTCTCCACCCAGATGAATCATATCCTGTACGAGCTAATCAAGTCACTGGAAATCAGCGCAGGAACCTTCTCATCGGCGGGCATAGGGATAATTACCGATGGTCGAGTCTCTGCCGCAACGCTGTCATCCACATAGAAGAAAACTCCCTTGAACATATTTCCAGTTGCTGCCTGAGGTGCCATCGCGCGAGTCGGTGTCGTGCAGCGAATGCACCAGTCCGATGATGCACAGAATAGTAGACTTGGTAACGCTTCAGATTACGTTGGAGGATAAGCTCTCAAACTGAAGAGTTAGAGACCCTCCTTCATGTGAATCATCTTGATCAGACTCGCGCGTCGCGTTGGAGTGAATTGGACGCGCCGGGCGCGGATGCTAATCTGAGGCAACTCACCAAGCAGCTACCAAGCAGCTCACCAAGCTCTTCAGCGCTGAACTCCCATTCAATCAAGGAGGAAGCGGTGATGCAATAGTCTCGCTTTAACGTCAGGCATGTATTCTACTCCTGCAAATGATCATTCATCATCATTGGAGGGCACTTTGGTTGCAAAACTCTACTACCTCGCATCGCTGTACGCCACAACTGGATGGATCTTTTTCGTTTAGCCCTAGCATGATTGATTCGTCTTGGAGAGTCTGCTGGGCATACAACTTCCTGATAAAGCAGGACACATGGAGCGGAGCTTCCGTATATCAGAGCCAAGAGGCCCATCCTACATACATTTGTCCCTGTTGGAAAACTTTTCAGTATACGATCTCTGTGGGAACGAACGGAAGGACGCACAAGGTTGGCCGGACTAGTCGCTTCCTTTATGAGGGTATCGACCTGATTGGTGACACTCATTTCCCCATCTCCAGATTCCCCCATCGTTCCTTTCAGCTTCCATCGAATGGGATCTAAAGCTTTCGCAGCAATTTGTCGGAAGTCGACAGCATTTGCAGCGCTTTTGCTTTTTCTTCCCGCTCGGTCCTGTTATAGTATCTGGGTCAGTTTCCGAGACAATATTACCATTATTCCAACACACCTTCGCAGCTTGCCATTCAGTCAAAGGGTCATGAATAAAAGCCTCTAAAACACTAGTTAATGAATCACGATTCGTGCGCAATTCACCGAATGTGACCTCGGCCGCCCGACGAAAGATACCTATAGCATATGCAGGTGGTCAATCAATGTGGTTGACGATAAAGAAAAAACCACCAGGTACCTTCATATCCCGTGGCACCCAAAGCATCCACCATATTCGCTGTCAATCTGAAAGGAACGCGTTCAGGAACGGCAAATCCTTTGCCCTGGGATATGTCCGATGTCAGCTGAGAAGGGAAGATGCACTAGCTAACACCTTACCTTCTCAAACAGACAGTTGAAATCAACATGCACTGTATCACCGGTGGTGCTGTCGAACAGAATATTCTCTCCATGTCGGTCCCCGAGCCTGTGTAGAACCGAAGTCCGTCAGTGACGATCACGCGAAAGATTCCCGCTGCACGAACCCTAAGACAAATCCGACAATCGACATAACAGCCAGCGTTCGAGCGTAGGCAATCCTAGCAGCCAACCAAGCATTCGGTTCGGGCCACATTTCGAAGAACCACTGGTGAAAGACGTAAGGGGCGAACCTAAAACACATAGTGCATCGCGGGTAAGTTAAAGCTTTCGTCCAGAACGTGAATATTCAAGCTTACTGAGGCAATATTTTCTGTTTGAAAACCTTGGCTGCTTCCGCTGGGCCAGCTAGTCGAGCAGCATCCAGCTCGCTGTATATCGCATTCGACTGTGCAAATTCAAGGAGATTCAGAGGGATTCGGGATGGTGTGCTTTAGGTTTGTAGCTTACAAAGACTTTCTTCTTTTCCCGTTCATATAACTTTGTCAGGATAGATCGCAAGGGCACCGTATTGTTAACCCATTCCAATAGTCCACATTCCTCGTTGAGCGGCATCACAGCATAGGTTCGGATATCTAAGTATATACGCAGTCAGTTTGGTGGCGCATGTTGTGAGGCTCAGATACGCACAAAGATTACGCCTTCGTGTCTCTGTGTTGCCCTTCAAAAGTTTGTTGATCATTGAATTGAATTCCATAAGACGAGCATCTTTTCGCAAATCGTCCTCAGGCTTTGCGAGAAAGTTGTACTTTCGTCCATTGTCTCCGATAAAGCAGAGCTTCTTCGGTCTTTGCAGAGAAGGCATGACTTCGATGTCGTCATGCATGCCTGCAGAAGCTAAGCGTCGTGTTATTCAATCATTCTCTAAAAGAACGGGTTGGGTAAGACTCGCCTCGAATGGTAACATAGCCCTGCATGAATGGGTTATGTGTTTTCAAAGTCTCGGAGCTCGAAGGTAAGGTACATGTCAACGCGTTCTGAAGCGGCATAATCATCTCTGAAGGGAATACTTTGGCGGCATACGGAAAGTTTGCACTGATAGTCAAATGCAACTTGTTGTGGTTCGGTTTCTCTTTGCGATTCTTGATAGGATCCCAATCCTTGTCAATGCCAGGATCTTCTGATAACCGTAGTAGCATCGAAGAGAATGCAGTAGCTGAATCGATAATTCTCTGAGCGTTGCTACTAATGGTGTCCGAGCTCTTTGACCATGACAGTTTCACGTCAGTACCCCAATGAAGGTTCCAAGTGACATGCTCAGCTTACTTTGATTGTGGCAAACAACTGTTGGCAGTTCCGAGCTTTTGAAGATGAGGCATCCCTAGAATGGTATGATCCTACAAATGACCAAATCGCTTGACGAGTGTAATCTTTGAGAACGTCGCGCATGATTTTGAGCAGTACTGAAACCACCGCCTTGTTTGGATGAGCGATTCTAGCAACAATTTGTCCGAACGCAATCAACCACTATCAAATTGCGTATAGTCAATATTAGTGTGCGACATCGTTCACATATTCCACGATAAACCCACTTGATACCGTGGCAGCTCCTTCCTAGCAATGTCCATTATCTTGTTGATTTTTTCGACCACACCAGCTGCAGTTGAAGGGCTATGAGTTGCAAAACATCATCAGGACGATGGCCGTATCACACATACTTTGTTTCGTTCATAGGAAACACTTACTGTTTACTCTTTCTTTCAGCAGCAGTAGCTTCCCCAAGATCTAGCCACAGGGTCAGCATTCGCGGCATAGTGCGATATATGTATTTCACGCCATATCTCAGACTCATAGCGTAATTCTCGCAGACTTTCAGTCGTAGCGAATCGATGTTCCTGATGACCATAAAGTTCAGGATGATTGTTACGGGAGTAGAAAATGACGCAACTCACTCGCTATTTTTGCTGCTCTCTGCATATTGATCATAGTAGTGACCCAAATGATAGAACGGACTCTCCTGCCTGATAGTCCCATTTCATAAGATTTCAGTGCGATCATGTGTGTAAATGTATAATTGGCTTACTCTGGTGCCAATTTGATAGCCTGCTGGAAACGCTTGATAATGTCATTAGCATCCAGGCGCTCTGTCTCAAAAGCCCATCTCGCTGATAAAGACAGCGCCTGACGAAAAGGGGCATAGTGAGTTAGCGGATGACACTATTATTTTCTGCAGATCCTGCTCACTTTGGCCAGGGCGATACTATCCTTGCTGGGTGACGAATCGATTTCCAGAGATATCGGATGAATCGATGAACCGGCGATTCCGGAATCAAGTTGTAAAGTTGGAAGGACGTTCTCCAATTCAGATAAAGCTTTGAGAGGTTGACCATTTGCTCGCATGAGCTTCGCGTGTTGAACGAAGGTGAAAGGGGCATGTAAAGCCCCGGCTTGCAATATAGCACTATATGCCGTTTGTACATGGCCGGCTTTGCGTGCAATTTTGGAAGTCGTTAGCCAAGCCATGCCTCTTTCGTTTTTGAGCTCTGCCAGAGCATTTGGCCTGTAAAAACAATGTAAGAGATGCGTTATGTGCATAGATCCCGCCGGTTCCGAAACGGAATACTTACACTAGATTGAATCCTGCCCTACGCATTGAGAGCACAGGCTCTTGATATTTGAAAGACGGGGAAATTGTTGATAGGCGGTTGAGTAATGTTTGTTTCAAATCAGAGATATGAGATCTCATGAACGTATCTTTGTTTGCGTCACTTATCTGCTGCGTTTTGGTTATGAGGTCTGTTGTCGTCGATTGAATCTGGTCCACCTCGTGAAGCATGTGTAAGTCCAACAACGCTGAATAATTGCGAACGTAAGTGCGATGATTTGCCGAGATTGTTAATCCAATCTGTCGCCGTGCATCCTTCAAGAGCTCGGGAATACTGCCGAAATCCTTTTGTGATATGGCTTGCAGAACTCGAGCTTTGCTGATTTCGGGACCTTTCGCGCCTGATTTCAAAATCTCACTCAGCCCATGCCAATCTTGAACAATCCAGGTAGCTTCAACGCGATAATTGGCTAGGTCAGATGACCATTCCGGATGCCGGCTTATGATACCCTCAATATGCGTTCGAAGCGTGTCTGAAAGATATTTCGATTAGTCTTCTCCTTCCTTCCGTTTTATCACACAACATACCATAATGCCCCAGACTTCTTAAGCACCGAAGTAACCCAAGATGAAGGTCGAGGTTATCGGCGTTGTCCTGTAGTTTGACTTCCCAGCAACTCTGCGCAGAAGTCCATCGTCCAACACTCTCGTGTTCTCTGATCTGATGATCCATCGAAGGCGAAATGATAAAGGTGGAGACCCCCTCCATGCCATCTGGCTCATCAAGATCAGCATAGATGCGATGAAGGTATTCGTAGTATGGTTGCAAGTCCGCATCAGTCCTCCTCTGTGTTCTTCGGAGAGCAGCCATTCGAGTTTCGAAGCCACGAAGGGACCGTGCGTAAGCTTGAGTGATCAAGGCAGCTTCGGCCTGTAACTCCGCGTCTATCGAGTTGAGAAGACTTTCGACCTTTGGGATCTGTTCCATGAGATGCTGGTATTCGGCACGTCGTTCGGGATCATTGATCTTTTCGATTCGACCACCACGATAGTCCCGAATGATCACAGTCTTTTGATGTTGTACCCATCTACTGAAGTGGTCGAGCAGATCGAAGACGGCCTTTACGATTTCAAAGGAATTTATGGAAGAGTTAGAAGGCACAAATTTTGACAAGCGCTAGCAAACTTACCTGGGCACTTAGATTCTGTCTGTCTCTGTGTATTTCATTCCTGTGATTTACCAGATCACTTAAAACCGCGCGGATTTCTTCCGCTATTTGAAGGCGTATTTCACTGCCTTTGGAGAAAAGCAGGTATAAAATGAGATGTGGGAGGATGTGATGCGCCACTCCGACGTCCCGGGAGGATTTCAGAACAGAATGAAAAGCACCAAATATTATTTTCGAATTCTTGACGGCAATGACTTTCGGGTCGGTAGCAGAACCTTTGGGTTGTGGTGCCTCAAGCACATAGCCGAGTAAATCTATAGTCCATCGTTGAAGCCATTGCCGATAGGTAGATGTATTGGTGTAAACCGGATGCGGAAAATGCACTACAGGCAAGTCCTTAGGGTAGACATATCGGCCTTCGAGTAGCGGAGCGATGGTATCGAGCATGTGCTGAGGAAATGCCTTCCAGCGTTCCCTGACCTTGATCGAATGGGACCCCCTAGACCTGATATTCTCATCAAATAGCTCAGGAGAAAATCCACAAAACTTGAGCAGTTCCTGAATTGCATAAGCTAGATGCGCTTGATATCTAGTATCGGTGGTGGTTTTGTAAGCGCTGATCAGAGACGTTTGAATCAAGCAGATGGCAAAATCGGAAGATTCCTCGTATCCACCGAAGTTGTAAGAGAGCAAAATCGGAGTCTCGCTGATATCGAGTTTGAATCGATCCGGGTCCAAAGCCCCTAAAGCGCCCATACAATCGTAACTGGCATCGCGAATCCCTTGGCAAGTTTCTCCGTCCCGTCCAGCCGCCAGTAGCAGGACCCGATATATAGCACTCGATATTGGATCGAAACTGTCGCCTCGAAAGAACTGCGAGAGTTCACGGCCATTGTCTCGAAGAATTACTCGCAACTCCGACAGCGAACGCTCGCACACTGCAACGTTGTCGTCGGAACACCGTTTCAGGAGCTCTTGCAAGCGTTCCCGCAAAGTCTGTTTACTTCGGAGGTCCTTGAGGCGCTCGGCCGCTTTGACTAGTTCCGGTATGCCGCTGAGATCCACAACATTATCGAGGTATTGATGTAAAAGTGAGACGTGATCTACTATAAGATACTCAATAGTCGCTCGTCCAACTTGTTTCTCCTCGGTGGTCATATTATGCCAGACTGAGACGAAAGCCGCAACGGTATATCCTATGTATGGACCTATGTCGACGAATTTCAGTTGAGTCGCGTATGCATGCCAAGCCTTCAATGCCTCCAAACGAAGCTGCGGTACCCAGATCGTGCCTTGCAGACTTGCTAGAATCTTTCATTGTAGATGGGAGTCAGTTCCAATCCGCTTCCACCTCTTGGTAAACCAACTTACTTGAGGCGAATAGACTGCCATGGTCGAGCCAGCAAGTTGAATCAAAGCCTCATAACTGCTGATGACCTCCAACTTCTGCTTGATGGTTTTCTTTTCCTGCATATCGTGCAGCATATCGTTGAGCTCCGAAATTATACCAAGCATATGCTGTTTGAGGAAAATAATCACGTCGTGTTTGGTGCTTTGTCGTTTACTCTCCGGGTGGCCAAATTGATGGACTCGCTGTAATGCCTGCAGAACAGCATCATTCGATTCTGATTTACACAGCCTCACAATTACGCGCACAAGAAGCGGCGCGACACATAGAGTTATGAGTCTGGCAATAGTAACCTGTGTGTCGTTGTCGCCCTGTACCAGTGATCTGTAGAAGTTCAATGTATCCTTTAACCTTTCTTTACTTTCGCGCGTAAAGATCTCCGCCAGGATGTCTGAATTGTAATTGATCAATAGACTCCCTAGACTGCCCTCATTGTTTCCGGCCGCATATACGTGTCGAATTAACTCCCCATCGCGCAGCAGCACTCCATATGGCAGTATGTGAGGATAGTTCTGGCGTAGGAATGTAGCTCTCTCCACACCAAGGAATTGTAGACTTTCGTTCATTGCATCCAAGGATGACGTTACTATATGAATGCTGATGGAGTCCATATACGGCTTTACGATGTTGAAGGCGGACTTCTTATGTGCCTTGACGATTCCTAATAGCTAATGCAGAAGTTGTGTTAAGGTAAGCATGGCGTTACTGCCATGACAATATCTGCACGTGTTTCTGCACTCACCTGGACATATGCGAGCGAACGAAGAGCGCTGTTCGGTGCCCCTAGTTTGACCAAAAGCTCTCCGATAATCTCCCCTAACACTCGTCCCTGAGCGTACCTGAGCATATCATATCAATTAGTGCTCAAACCAGGTACTTGCAGGAACAACAAACATACTTTGCCAGTTCTCCCATTATCGAAATGGCTGGTTCTGCTTTGAAAGGCTGAGCGGGATCGCCTTCCATAGCGAAAAAGTCTACTAGAGGTTCAATGAGAGTCGTAGCGCTCTCTTGAAAGCCATTTTGATACCAGGCTTTTGTCAAGGCGACCGCACATCCGCTGATCAGGAACATTTATATCAGTTTTGCCGAAACGCAGATCAGGATTCGAAAACCTTACCCGATAGCAATTTTGGTAGACCGATCGTTTACCGCAAAGCCTGTCGTAAAGCAGTCAATCACGCGTCGGCACTGAGCTGAATTAAGAAAAGTCCCGGAAGCCGTATCTGGGGCAGTAAAGTTCAATGCGTCTCGCAAAAGAAAGAAAAAGGCGATATCGATTTCTGAATCTCTTCCGACAATGCCTTTCCATGTTTTCGATATGAAACTGCAGAGTACGGTGACTTGCTTTGCACCAATATAACGCTGGGAAGCAATCTCCTTGGATGTCGCCAAGTCGCCACTCAAAGCGGAGAATGCATGATAAAATCTTCTTAATGCCTTGAACAATTTGAGAGTCTTAGCTTTGTCGTTGAACGGGAACCTAACGTTGCAGCCATAAGGGAATTTAACGTATTATTCCTAGAGCAAGTGTAAAAGACACTCACCATCTACCCAGCGTTTCGAACCGTGCGCATATCTGTTTCACCAAAACATGTGGATCCTTCTTCATCAAGCCCTCAAGCTCCGATCTGTCTTTCCGCAGCCATTCGTCTTCCCAGACATTCCTTTGTTCTGTGTACTCTTGGCCCTTCGAGGCATCTTCTGGCACGCATTCCATTATCGATTGAACTACCGGATCCCAGCGCAAGTGCATCCAGTCAGCAAAGTTCGGATCATCGCTGCAAACTTCATGAACATTCTCGGAATGCCAAGGCGACTGCATGTGACGCCTTCTGGACATGTTGTCCCGCATGTTACTGATGTCTTGAGTTTCCTTTTCTCCATTCAGACCTGCGTCAATTTCATCTCCCCCGACAACGAGTAATTGAAGTCCAGTGGGAAGCATGACGTTGTTGAGTGGTGTTCTCCGTTGCGATGAGCTCTCCTGGTTCCTCTTTCTTTTAGTCCCTCGACTAAGCAGACTCGCAGATTGAGCAATATGTCTAGAAAAGATTGGACCGAGTGCTGTTTGTAAATGGCCATTCAACAAGCTTGTATCATCTGATGTTTCTTGCTCAGTGTCTATCACATGTGAAATGAGATCGATGTCCGACAAGTCGAGCACTTGAGCGATAAGGATGGGATTGGCAGCAAGGGGCAACACCAAAGCATACACGACTGCCATCCATAGACGTCGGGTTTCCTCCACGATATAAAACAAAGAATAAACAAGAAGGCTTCAAAGAGCACCATCGTAGGTACTTACTGGCGACATTTGGTCTACCTCTTGCGTCGTGTTGAACTTCACCTTGATATCGTGTATCCATCGATTGGCAAGCAAATCCCAAAAAATCCCGCCTACTCGCCCCATTTTCCTTGTTCGAATCGCACCCAGCATTTTGATAATATATCGGTCGATTGTCCGTAGCAGTTCCCAGGCCTCTGTATTGATCGAACCTCCTGCGACCTTGACACGGTCTAACAGCCGTCCAACGCAAAGTTCGACGACGACGTTGAAGAACTCTCTGGGAATCAAAGGTAAATCGGCTCGCGCATGGTCACAAATCAATTCGGCGGTTGCTGCAATTCGCTCGAGCTGCGCAAACGCAATCCTCTGCCTCTTTTCGTTGATCCGTTCAGCTTGTCCACGTCCATCCGCTTTTACCAATATCACTCGTCCAACTCGGCACAAAGAGGCCATGACGCAAAGGAGATCACCGCTACTCGTGAGAGACCAATGAGGAACTGAATGAACCGGCTGATACGTCGCTCGAAGGACCACTTGAGCAATAGCGAGACCGAGGTTGATTCGAGCATGTCCAGCAGGATACGGCATTGTGTAGTGCGGACTGCTGTCCCCTATGATCTAGAAATCAGAAGGTTTTAAGCTATATATGGTACTACGCGAGTCGTGTAGTCTACCTACTGCTTCTTTTTGCTGCTGCGAGCTGACTTGGTATTTCTGTTTCTCTGGTGCAACAGTTTGAATAGTGAAGGTATCTCGCTGTTCGTTCCGTACCAAGCTCAAAAGTTCTATTTGCGACTTGATGAGCACGATCGCCACAAATCGATGAATATTGTGACTTACCGTTACAGCTGGTTGTCAAGCCCGAAATCAAGGATTTTCCGAGGTATAAGCCCATAGCTCCTTCGGCCGCCTGAGTATCCAAATACTGTCCAACGGAGTCCACCAAATATGCCGCGAGATCGAGTGTTTCATTGACATACGGTCGTAGCAAGGGATTCGATTGAAATTCGCTGGCCGCAAAGCAAAGTCGCGGTAAAAGCCATCGGTACAGCGGGATGTTGTCGCCTGAGCCTTGAGTAATGGTACCTCCCGCTTCATTCTCGACAACACCACTGAACAACAGTTTGCTATCCTCCTGGAACTTGTTCCTCATTGTGCGGAGAACGGATTGTACCAGCTTGAGCGAGAGGTCCAAGGCATTCTTATCGTGGTCTAAGGTTCTGGTGGATGACGTCCACTTCGCAAGCATATCCAAAATCGACATTTGTACGAGCGCTTTCATGGTAACATTCCAATGAGCCGGGTCCTGTTCCTGTGACGCAGATGTCGCTTGTTCGTCGGGTTTATCTCTGTTGACTTGATTGGCGTTCAGATCATTATTCATGCTGTCGAGAATTTGGCCGATTAGCCGTTGGTCCTCTTCCCTCTCATGTGCAGGCGTCGCGGCAATGATGGTGCCGAACTGAGTCGCCCGAAGAGGGGTGGCGGGAATCATGTTGGGCGAGAGATCTATCGGCAGGAGCACGCTATCGCTTTGGCTTGCTTGACTTCATTCGCAAGAACACGCCTGAGACTTGATATCTAGAAGATACTAAAAATGAATTCGGCTCTGTGATGCAGTATGGGATGTGCTCGGGATTGGCAGATCACTCATTAGTTCAGGATGTTCGGCCCATGCTGCCGCTTCTAAGGCGGGACACAGGTAACTAGACTTGCGTGGCTGCTTGGGTGGTGACTTGCAGGAGTACTCTACTTCGATCACAACGACGGACCAAAGAATTTGATCCCGCAACGCGTTGATTTCACATGAACAGATGAACAAGCTGATTAACCTCCCATATAATATACAAACATTCACTACAGCCTTCCTTCTCAAGGAGGATCCGTCTATAGCTTGCTCGTAGCAATCCGGGAGCGATAGGATGCTCGATACTGATTGCTGTTTGAGAAGCGCCTCGTTGGGTCCCCTCCAACTTTGACGGCTTGAGGGAGGCTTGCGTTGCCGAGACGAGATAGAGGCACATATTTTCAGAATATGGCCGTCGTTTTAAGGGAATAGTAGAACGGGGTCGAGCCCGAGATCGGTTGTTATTTCATGTATTCTAACATAAGACCCCTAGTTTGTTCAAGGAAACGCGATATCGGGCAGTTGTTCCTGCAACAGAGATGATACCGGCACAACACCTCAAGAATATGCTGAAAGACTAAAGCAACTACTAAAGCACTGCCAAACTGGTATTCACAGGCACGCAACTTATCTCTCTTGTTGCTCACTTCAATCAAGAAAGCGAGATGACGAATGGCGACTCACGTGCATGCCCCGCAATTCGGTGATATTGATCTACCGAATGCATCATCCAGCATAAAGCGGGACCCAACAACTTGCAGCCGAGTCTTCAAATCCGCCTCATGATGTTACAGGTCCATCGTATGCTATATGAGGATGGGGAAGGGCTATGAACAATCGTGGTGCCAGCGACCCACGTACGATCCGAACTGACGCGGACGGTTACTATGACAATCACCCCGCGAAACGGCTCATTTGGTGTGCACAAGACAGCTGCTATGAGTGAGAAACCCAAGTACGTCCAATCGAATCACCCGTTTTTCATCTTAGCCACTCACATGCCTATTGCATTTGTGCCGCTCAGAATCAGGTAACCTTCCTATTGTTCCCCATACAGCAAACCAGCTGGCATACTCACGCATCTTCTGCGACAGATGGTGGCTTCCCGGATCAACCGTCTCCTATAACACGTTAACCACTCAACTCGAATCTGTTAAAAGAGCGGGGTTCGGGGGAGTAGAAGTAGCCTTCTTAGGCAATGGAGGTGGTAAGCCTGGGTTACGGGATGAAGATAAATGGGCGGATAAACAAGGGAAATGGAAACGAATGGTCGAGTTTATCTGGCAGGAATGTGAAAGGTATGTCCGGGCGATAGACCGTCTCGAACCTGGATCTCAGGCGGGCTGAAAGGCACAGGATATTCGTAGACTCGGTCTGAGCGCAGACTTGACCATCGGTCCGGCGTTTCCTGCCATGGTTCCAGGCCTATCGCCCGACTCACCCGGCAGCGCTAAAGAACTGGTTTACGGTCAATCCACAAGATCCTATACAGACGGTGAATCAGCGGATCTAAGCGTGCTTCCTACGCCTACGGCTACTGAAGCTGGAAGAACGCCCGCCAATTTCGTGGATCAGGCAGCGCGCTTGAACCTAATAGGTGTATATGCCGTTCGAGCCGTCGTTGACGGAGAAGAATCTGTGAAGAACCAAGGATCGACGATGATTGATGTTGCAGGAGAGGGAAGTTACTACGATTCAGTGCTCGACATCACTGAGCACGCCCATGGTGATGGGGTGTTCACCTTTCCCTGTTATGTCGGAGAAAACAGCCGATGGATCGTCATTGCTGTTTATTATCGCGGGACATTGCAGGCAAGTTCGTCAGAATGACTGCAGCTAGAAGAAAAACTGACCTTAACGCTTTGGAAAAAGTCGAAATCCCATTTCGAGCAGAACGCCGATACTTACACGCAAGAACTCGCTCACGTCGTGGACCATCTGTCGGAAGATGGTGTCTCTGCTTTGGCCGTTAGTAATCTCGGATCAATGCTTATCCTTGAGTCGTAAACGTATGGTCATGTTGTGCTTAATTTCCTCCAGGAGTACTACGAGAAACACATCCTCGACGAGAATATCAAGGCTGCATTCAGGCGTCTGGGCTCGAACCTCTTTGAAGGTTTGTGACATGCCCTATATAATGATATACACTACTTCTTACCAGACATTCTACTACTGCAGATTCGTTGGAACTCTCGCAAATACAATATTGGACACCAGCTCTCATGCAAGAATTCAAACAAAGACGGAAATACGACCTCCGGCGCTTCCTCCCTCTCATACTCGACGAAGCGAAACACCATCCGTTTGCACCTCCTTTCAAGACCTTCAAACTTCCAGATTCCAATGAGAAGACCTGTCATAACGGGAGGAGTCTGCAAGACCGCGTGAGGCACGATTTCGCATTGGTAGTTTCAGATCTTTACCTGGAGAAACGATTGATCCCCCTGAAAGCATGGGCAAATGCAGTAAGGTGTTCCCGGTTACAATGTACCGCTTCAGCAGTGTTTGAAGCTTGCACTTACAGATCGGATTAGCGCTTCGAAACCAGCCATATGGGATTGACTTTGATGCGGCCCTAGCTGCAACCAAGGTGGATATCGTGGAAGGCGAGGTACTTCATTCATTAGGATCTTGTGCTCGAAAGACGGCGAGGTTATTGACTGGCGATTACGATACTAGACTCTTTGCTTTTGGGGAAACGATGACAGCTTTCGAGCCCTTGCTACAGGCAGAGATATAGCCGGCGGTAAAATCCTTTCCGAGGAAGTAAGTGAACACTCCATATATCTCAGCTCTTAAAGGCAGAGTAACGTACTCAATCAAATTCCTAGCTGGCGGCTAGTATGCACAAACATTACGCTTTGACGTGGCACGACATTATTCGCATGGCAAATCGAGACTTTGCACTCGGTGTCAATCAAGTAAGCACTTTACTGCTTACGCTATCTACTGTAACTGAAGGGCTTGTCATCGCAGGTGATCATGCACGGACTGCCCTATCCCGAGACTGATCACTCAGAGTGGCCAGGGTACATGCCCTTCTTACCTGCTGGAAATCTTCCTGGTTTCGGTGACGCCTGGGGCGAGCGTCAGCCGCAATGGTCTTGTGAGTGTTCTGTTTTCGCCTTGTTCCCATTGACGCATACTCAGTTTTGACATGTTATGCAGTATCTTCTGGTTATACAAATTACTTGCAAAACGTGCAGCACATTCTGCAACTTGGACGGGCGATCGTAGATATCGGGATATATCACGGCGCGACGGAGGGCGTCAAAGGTGGCTTGAAAGATACTGCATTATCAGAAGCTGGCTTCACATATGGTTTTCCTTCTGATGGCTTACTTACGAGAGAGGATGCTGTCGTAAAGAACGGGAAATTATGGGCTGATGGCCCGGGTTACAAGGTAACGTCTCTCATATGGAAGATTTAACAACAGTATCTGAGACCTGCATGTTCGTGTAAAGGCGCTCGTTCTGAACAATGTGACTTACATGCAGCTTCCGACGCTGGAGAAGATTGTACTGCTAGCTAAACAGGGCCTCCCAATAGTGTTTGTTGGCAATGGCTCCGTCACATCTGCTGGTCTAAGTCGTTCAGAAAACGGACAGGCAGAAGACGATGATTCGAAGATTATCACTCTGCTTTCCAACTTGAAGAGCAATGAAAGGTGTCTTTTGGTAGACAATGTAGGACAAGTGCCAGGCGCTCTTAAAAGGCTAAAAGTGCTGTAAGTAGTCGATCGTGAGTGAGCTGCATTGGAACAAAGAACGAAAAGTGATAGTCTGCCCCTTTAACTCTTCAACTAGGCCATCTTTAGAGTGCACGGGCGACTCTAATCCATTCTTGGTCGCCACCCGTGAAGATGAGAATAATCGCTACTACTATATCCACAACACATCCGATTCTGCGACGGAATCGCCTGTCCGAATCCACGAACGCACTTGTACAGATCCAGCCGTATTGTCCTTGTGGGATAGGAGTCAGCCAAAGGCAATGCAACACGCAATCACTGACGATGGCGACATCGAGGTCTTCATCCAGCTGCCGCCCAAAGGCTCGACGATCATTCGGCAAGTCCAAAGTGGCGATGTTTCCAAGTCTTCTCACTGACAATAATGTTCAAATTTCCCTTAGTTTGACCAAGTCGCAGATCAAGGAGCATTCGTTGCAGCCGTCCCTTGTGCCCCAGACGCAATCAGTCTCATCACAAATCCATCTGTTACGATGGAAGCTGAGGCTGGAGAGCTGGGAACCAGCTTCGAAGCAAGACACAAGCTCTGCGCAAACGAACAAGCACGTCACGAACATCATACTGAGTGATGGGATACGGACTTGGTCAGAGCTGGAAGGACTACAGCATACTTCTGGGATAGCCGTATACGAAACGACTTTTGAGAACCCGATGGCCGAACAAGCGGGTATTTCTAGCGTTGCGCTAGATATTGGCGGCTTGGACGATGCATTCGATGTGGAGATCAACAATCAGGCGGTCTTTGGTATTGATAGACTACGAGGCCAACATGAAATCACAGACTACCTGCGACCGGGTGAAAACAGTGCGTGAAATGAGTCTTGCTAGGAATATTACGAGAACCTGCTCAACCTTTCCCATTTCTCAGAGCTACGAATAACGGTGGGGACGAATTTAAACAACATTCTGAAGCAAGTCTATCCGAAAATGTTTGAAGGCAGGGCGCTCCAGGTACATGGTGTAAGTTCACCCGTTGCTCCCTCGCTTCGGTCGAGAACATGCACTAGACTACGTTAAAACTCATTTCCATGTCCTCTGGCATCCCTAGATCAAAGGGCCAGTCACGTTAGTTCTTTACAATTAAGCAAGAGCTGGAGATGTAACGCGATAGAATGTTGTACCGACGGGATAGTTAACATCAGGCAGTCATCACTGGTGAACCCAGGCTTCATTGTACTCAGCGAGGACTCAGTGTGGAGCGTGGTCCCAGTGGCACGTGCGCGAAAGCAGGATTCTGGGTCACCGGCCATATGATGCTCGACTTGTCGAACGTACATATGAATGCTGCTCCATGCCTATTTGCCCTAGATAAGAGGTTGAGCACGACCTCAGGTTGGTGATTATCGCGCGCCTGAGCTGACTCAGGCAAAATGACGTAGCTTACGTCGCCGCCCGTCGGGAGCGGCGGCGGAAGGGCTCGCTCAGCGCAACCGATGACTGATGGCTCGATGGCAAATGTAAACAGAAAATACTTGCCAAAGGTGGAGACTTTTGCTTGACGTTGGTTGACAGCTGTCCTCCCATCGAGACGGGCAACAATTCTTCATCTCCATAGCAGCCCATCCTTTGTCGTCCTAAACCAGTTACACACAGCCCTTCAGCCACTTTTCACCTCTCCGACATCAACATATCAAACAAGCCTCCCAGCCAAAGTCGAAACTCCGTTGTCAAGCCAGTAGCCACCCTCTCATCCGATCTTTTTCTCCGCCTCTGCCTCGCATACAATTCTCTCAATCCGTTCCATGAACTGCACCTCCCAGGATCCTTTATCAGCTGTCGTAGCCGGAACTCCCACGATGCTGTCAGCAATACCTTACACTATACCGCTGCTTCCTCGGCTTAACTCGACTCTGCTCGCGAGCATAACACCTACCTCGCCGTCCTATCCGATCTATTACACCTCAGAAGCTAGCATCTTCCCCTTCATCTCGGATCACTGGCTGGCGCTCGCATCGCCCATCGTCGTGTACTGGGTGCTATCACTGGCTTTTCATCTTCTCGATGTCGCCCAGATACCGTATTTCGAATCAAAGCGGATACACGAATCACCGGAAGTCCTGTCGCGGAATAAAGCATCAGTCATGCAGGTCGTCAACGCCGTAATTCTCCAGCAGGTGATCCAGACGATTCTAGGATACTTTGTCATGGATGCCGACGAACCATCGCACCAATTGGTTTGGAAGGATCAAATGCAGGAGATGGAAAAGCTGACGGGCGTTGTCGGGCAAGTAGTAGTGCTGGTGTTAGGCGATCGAACTGGGAAGAACTTGCTGTTGAAGCATGGGAAAGACTTGGTCAGCTGGACGTACTGGTGGGGTATTCCCTTGCTGCAGTTCTATCTCGCATTGTAAGTCTATCCTGCTCCACATGTTGCCTGCAGCGAATCTGATCAACCTCTTTTCTGCTCAGCTTCATCATCGACACATGGCAATACTTTCTGCACCGTGCATTCCACACTTCCAAATTCCTCTATCGTCATTTCCATTCAGTCCATCATCGGCTCTACGTTCCTTTCGCCTTTGGAGCGTTGTACAACCATCCTGTCGAGGGCTTGGTGCTCGACTCCCTCGGTGCTGTCATAGCCGAAAGTCTATCATGCATGTCTGTTCGCCAAGCTGCGTTATTGTTCGCACTCAGTAGTGCGAAGACTGTGGACGATCATTGTGGATACCGACTTTGGTGGGATCCCTGTCAGTTTTTGTTTTACAACAATGTGGACTACCACGATATCCACCATCAAAGCTATGGTATCAAGAAGAACTTTAGCCAGCCTTTCTTGTGAGTGTCGAATCGTCCGAGTTCAATAAGCATAATCATGTGCTAACACGTTATTCCATACAGCACCAACTGGGACGATCTTCTCGGAACGAAAATGACGCGAGAACAGGCTTCAAATCGGTTCAACAAATCTGCGCACAACGGTCGAGAGGCCAAGACGACGACAGTCCTCAAGGTCACCAAAATCGAATGATTAAAGTCGTGTCCCTGGCGACCTGTATCGTCTTGGGTTTCTCTGTCTAACCCTGTACTGGCTTTATACCTCGCATCTGCAACACGCTCTTTCCATTACATTCCTTTACCTTTGCCAGCCGCCCTGATTTATAATAATATTTGGCTCTCCTGATCGTGTTGGCTGATAGCAGTACGGTTGATTCGCAGACCGCTGATGCCCCGCCGTTGTATCGTCTATAAGTGTATCCATAATTGACATTCTTGCGACACTTTATGTGCGTACCAATTACACATGACGTCGCGCCGGCGATACGGAAAAACGCGGCAGCCACCAGTCCTCGGCGTAAGTTACTAAGTCTGGGTTCACAACAGACGAGACAGAGGTAGGGATGGGCGAAAAGTGTAAAAGTCATTTATCTTTTACGTAAATGTAAATATAGGCTGTAATTTACACTTGGTTTCC
>JABRPJ010000049.1:0-121615 GCA_013461525.1 Naganishia randhawae
CGCGAAGCTCCGAAAGTTAGTCGCAATGATGCGCACTAACCGTTGGGGCCTGGTATGGGCGAAAATGCGAGTGCCGAGGTTGAGCATATGATAAATCGGCTTATTCGAGGCCATATCTGGGACATCAATAGTGTAAAGGCGGTCGCTTTTACAGCAGACAGCAGAAGAAAAGCCTTGAGGTGCAAGTCAACGATCATGGCATCGGGGAATGTCTCATAGTTTATTATTGCCATTCGGCATTGTCGACGAGTTGATTAACATACGAAGTTTCGGTTCACATTTGGACAGCGTTGCAACTCCAGTATTGACTCATGCATGTGTTCTTCCCGACATGGTATCTCACCAACCTTTTTTCCTCCGTTTCGCCATTGCCATCCCTGTCATAGGACGGGAACGAATCACTTTACGGAAATTTCCGCTGTTCAACATGCTATGGCAACGATATCAAAATCTTCGTCGGCGGCCTGGCACAGGAAATGCAACGGCAGCTCCAGTAGTCTGCAGGAACTGGTTTTGGACGTAGTCCCCAATGTGACTGCATTCCATGATTCCATAGAGACACAGGGTCCGGATAACTAGAGGCATAATCGGATAGCTATCGGGAGGAACTTGCCAACGTTTTACGAGGAGGAACTTGCACATTGTATCTTTTTCAAAAGCAGTCGCCGTTGAACAGCATCTCGAACGTGGACATGAGGGAGGGGGCAAAGGGGGAGCGGAGGGATTGCTACCAGACAAGCATCTGAACGAGCGATCATTTATCCGTCCATTTTCACCCAAAATGAACGTTGAAGTCTTGAAACAACTACCGCTCACTAACAGCAGGATAGGCATGAAAATGAGTTATAAAAAACCGCTACGGTAGTACGCAACGATGGATGCATTAAAGCAATCGACTTAGGCAGCTTCGCGTAAGGTTCCTATCCGCGCCACTTCCGCGAAGTTTATGACGGCAAACAGTGCGATGCGAACGCCTTTAGAGCTCCTCTAAGCGATGATAGCCAGGTGAGTCGTGGTCCATGCAAGCATGAGTGAACGAGCCTAATACAGAAAAATGGCAAGCTGATAACAAGGAAATATTTCAATAGATATGCATAAAGGTAATTTATGCGAGCACCAAGGTTACGAAGGTATTGGATTATGAAACGAGACGATAAATGGCGACAGAGTGGCTGAACCCTTGAGTTGATCCTCCTGATGGTATGTAAAAAATTGTCCAATGATGTAGAGAAATTGTCCTGGTGCCCTCCATACTTAACATTGCCAGTTGCCAGACTGACGTTGCCCGATCCATCTACGTCAGAATCACCAGAAGATTAGAATTCAACTGACAAGCCCTGGCTGAGGAACCACTCACTGGTAAGGCCATTCACCTTGAGAGCCTGTATTTTTTTTTCGAGACCTTAGTTAGACGTGCCCGACTAGGAATGGTATACAGAACTTACCCATGCAAGTATCGACGGCGACCAATTGGTAACCCCTGTTCTTCAGCAGGTTCACCGCGTAAGGCACGGTCTCGAATGCAGCTGAGGGGAGGGGATTCAATAACTCGTAGTTGCATCGTAGCTGATGGATGCACTTACTCGAAGAGAGGGGACTGTGGTTGAGCACAAGGTGAGGGCTGGGGTATGAGTTGGCGATTCCGTCGTATACGCCTTTCTGAGAGTCCACCGAAGCACCTGAATCGCAGCAGAGGTAAGTACATTTGTTCAGAAAGTCCAAAACAGACAAAGGGAGTCACTTACCGAGTGAATCTCCGGTATCCTCGGACCACAAGAACACCTTCTTGTAACCCCGGTTTTCGAGCGCGGCGAGCAAAGTGTCGGAAATGGAACCGTAAGGGGGCCTATGCGTAGCAAGTCAATCTTTCGTGTCCAAATGTTCCTTCTGTCTTGGACAATACCGAGAATTACCTGAAGTAGATGGGTTTCTGAGAAAATATTTTGTTAGATTGCAAGACACTCCAACGCCCGTTAATCGGAACTTACGAATCCCAAAATCCTGATGAACGCCTCTTCAACCCTCCAAAGCTCGTCATGACTAGTGGTGGCCAAGATTTAGCGCCATCATCATGATGCAGTCGCAGGATAGTCTTACACTTCATCCCATGACTGAGGAAAAAAAGTGGGTTGGGTCAGCGTTTGTGACTTCAGACTTTCCACATCGGCGATGGCGACTTACCAACTGACTCATATCCTTGTGGCTCCAACCGTGAGATCCGAAAGTGTGACCCGCATCAGAGAGAGCACGACTGGAGTGTTTAAGGGATTAGAACGTGAAAGGCAGTATTGGCAACGTTGCTCACGACCTACATTTCGTCGACATGGTCGTAAATACAACCGTAGTCTGGAGAGAACAACGGACTTAGTATACCTATGCGCATGCCCTTCCAAGTCTGCACTTACTGTTACCGTTCAAGAAGAAGGTCGCTTTAGAACCTCCAAGAGCGTTGCCGATATCGGTTTCGTACAAGAACGGCCCATCGTCAAAGGTTAACGCAACTTGACCGCTTTGGATACAGTTGTTGACGATCTGCACCGGGGCTCGCTTCTGGAGCTGGTTGTCAGGGTTGGGAGGAGCCGGAGCGGCGTTGGCGATCATAGGTGATGCTGCAAGAACAGCCACAGCGGCAGTCATCCAGTTGGCGAACATGTTGGAATTTGAAGTGGAATAGGTAGTGATCAAGCAGCAAAGGTGAGAGTTTCTGAGGAGGGTTGCAGCGAGGAGTTTGACCAACCTCGATATGCACTCCTATATGTAGCCGCCAAACTCAATCCCCGCCTTGCATTTCGAGCTGCCTTCGCTGTTCCTGTCGCCAGTCGCATGCACAGCGTCCGGCGGATCCTCCTGATGAGCGCCGGCCATCAGGGCGTCTAAGAACTGCTCGGCACAGCCTACGCCCTCTGGCGAGAGCTGAAGGGCAGACGTGGTCGTGCGGATACTCGGGGGCAGATGTTGTCGAGGTGTACCGGGATAACCGCTGGAACGAGGATGCTGACTTGACGCCCTCGACTCCGTGTCTCGGATAATCGTGCTCAGTCGCATCCGTCGGCCCACACCGCCTCCCACGCCCTAGGCACTACAGCCTCGCGAAGCGGCCCACCATGTACCGCCTCGTTCGACTTCCCTGCAAACCGCATAGCATTTGCATGTGTATTCAGGGCCCAGAGCATCCCAGAGCACGCTAGAAGTGGAACAGGTGACTGAGAGAAGTGCCATGCTCATGACAGTGAGTGCGTCCAACCAGCACTGAGTAGTCAGGGAAGTCAGTGTCACATTAGCGAGTCAACGAGTCAGGTGACTTGCTTGACACTGCCTCTTCACAGCCACCAATGTCGGAGGTCAGGGTCCCTGCACCTGCTTTTACAAGAATAGCTACATGAGAGAACTTACAAGAAGCCCTATGGCCTGTAGCCAATTCACCTGTCCTGCTTCGGAACACCCTCATCTGCCGGAAACAATCACTTGAATATATGCTTCCAGCTGTGCTTCCGCACTGTTCCGCCGCGAGTCTAGCTGCGAGTCTACACAAGTCGGAATAGCTGTCAGATTCTACTCTCTTCTAGACGTTTACTTTCTACTTCCGACATCCATGTTGTGCCTTGACCGACCGGAAGAACTGCCGATCGTTCCTCGTTCCTTTGATTTCGTCAGCATGTTATCAAAATGACCGCTCGTGTCTCATACACTTGACCATGATTACGTTTACAGATCGTATATTCGGAAGTATCGCCCCATCTTTTGCCGCCGAAACGATGAGATAGATGCCTTGAGGAAAGATCGATTGCCCGTCACACCTATATACAACGTTCATTACAATACCATACAACGCTACTTCGAACTCCACTACAATCAAGAACACATGTAACACCGATATCAAACACGACCTCAGGTGTTGCTTCAGGAGGTACTCAACCACTCCCCCACACACCGCCCACTCTACCGGCCAGAGCCGCCACGCCCTTCCAAAACTCGACGATCGCCTTTCTTCCCCCTTCCTCCGCCATCGTGCCCCCAAACCTCATCCTTCTCCTAATTGCGGACCAGCTCGCCTTGTATATGCACAGGATGACAAGGACGAAGCTGATATCGACAATCGCTCGTCTCGCCGTCATCAACAACCTCAGGAGCAACCTTCCTACCCACCCTCTTCGCCTGACACCATCCTCACGCAACTGGCCATTTCCATCGCGGGAAGCAAGAATGCCTAACCCCCGGAGCAAGGCTATCCACGGATTTTCTTCGGGTCGGACAGCAGTCAACGCCAACGACTGCATGTGCTCCAGTGCCGCCATACGCTCGTGCAAAGCTGTCAAAGACACCTGAATCGCTTGCACCGACTCTGCAAGATTGTTGTCCGCGCGAGGTGACGTGTCGGGTTGTCTATCGCGAGGAAGAAGCGGGTAGCGACGTGGAGTCGTGCCCATCGGATTGAAATCTGGTGAGAGGTATCGGTTCTCGATTTGTCGTGTGATATAGGCAATGGGACTGGATAGCCGTTGCTGCAAGTGATCGTTCGCAGAAAGTCCACCTGGAACGTTGTCGGTACGTGAATCCGCGAGGTTTTGAAGTCCTCGTGGATAAGGATCTTGGAGTTGCGAGGCATGGAGAGCTGCAGTCGATGCATCCGTTGGAGGTAACAAGGACTGTGTGTTGTTGCGAGGTTCAGCTCCACATTGCAGTGCTGCTGGAATGTTCGGTGGATCGACTTGTGGAAGGTCAGCAGGTGTTGACAAGGGAGCTTCATGCTTTTCACGCAAAGCAATAGACTTAGAGTCAGCCTTGCCTTTTCGCCGTTCAAGCATCGAATTGGTACTCACTGGAAGGTAGCCCATCTTCGGCAAAGATGCACGTCTGGACTGTGACCGCGAATACGACCATGCATCTCCGCCCAACGAAATCTCATCCTCGTTCTCCGCCGCTATCTGGTCATAACCTGCGGCGCCAGGCAGACCTTGAAGTCGGGTTCCGTGCACAGTGTCCTTCTCTTGCTTCGTTAATGGCTTGTTGTCGATGTCGTCCACATCGATGGATTCCCGAGAGGACAACCACGAGTCGGACTCTGTCTCCGACTCGGTTGCCGATCCTGAAATGGATACGGAGCGGGATGTAGTGCGAAAGGATGATCTGGACGTTGCTTCCGTTTGCAATGGCAATGGCCGTTTCGCCAGTTCAAATTGGGGCGTTCCGACCCAACTTGAGATCTTCTCAGAAAGGTGATCGTGCCCTTCCTCGGAGGTGTCAAGGAGTGCTACCAGCCGAGAAATAGTTTGTTGTATCGCCACTTGTTCTTCTGATGTGCAGTGAAACTGTGCCTTTCGTGCCATCTGTAAATGTGTACATCGCATGCATCAGCAAACATGCAGAACACCTCGAACGGCAAGTGTGTCGTACCCTAAGAACTAGATGAACATAACGAACCTTAACCAACGAAAGACGCGCTAACGGATCAGCATTCACGAGCTAACAGTCATGACATCATGCTTTACACTCTTACTCACCTGTGCTTCCTCTTTACTAGTACCTTGCACTTGTTTCCAAGCCGCCCATTGGGCTTTTCCACGTAAGTTCAAGAAGCCAGGTTTCTTTGGTATATCATTATCGGTAGAGCCCGTGAGCGGAGCACCGTCATCTTCAATGAGATCCCCCTTTGTAGCTTGTTGAAATAATGCATAGAAGCTCAAACTGTATCTTGGATCCAGGCGATGGCGGGTCAAGTTGAGAGGAGATTCAGGATCGCTGATGGCGGCAGTGGCCAGTCTGAAAGCCTCAGCTCTACGCACAAACACGACTGGGGTAAGAATACGTCATGCGGCAAGATGTGACGATCGCCGCAGCGGATGCTTACAATGAATCATGTGCGTCCCGTTCTGGGTTGGCCGCGTCGACCTGCTCAGCTGCCTGCTCATAGCGATTCTCCGGAAGAGCCACATTAGCCTGGTCCATTTCCGAAAGCGGTCCGATGTGCGAGAGATGCGGACAGACACAAGCAGGAAGAAGGAGCATGTCCTCGACTGCCTTGTTGCATTCTCGAGCTCACTCCCGCGACCGACTTGTCGATCACCGGCTCATTACTTGATAACCGATCCGCGCTGCCACATCCAACAACACAAGTCACTGTTGCCAACGGGGCCTTCCCGACACAGAGCGGTCCAGCTGCTATCGTTCCAGCATGTCGTCCTCCCTCTCCCTTTCTCATGGCCTGAACGCCCTTGCCGACGACAGCACAGATCCCTGGCGCGCACTCGAATTCCATCCCGTCGCAGGATCCTCCATCTCGAGCACTATTCGAGGCTACTCGATACCCATGAGCCCCGACAATACCCCAAGAACACGGAAAACAACCCCTTCGACCCCCACACCATCCAGAAAGGGCAAGGAGAAGGCTTTGCAGCTCCCGGCAGATGACAACGAGGGTGACGATCAGGGAGTTTGGTCGAGGTTGTCCACAATGGACCGGTTGAACGTATTGGCGATGGTGGTCGATTCGAGCGGTGGGAGGGACAAGGTGCTGTGAGTGTATATCAATGTGCCAGCAGTTTTCACTCTCGTACTGAAGCATTCCGTTATCAGGAAAGTCTGCCAGTATGCAGCAAAGTCGTACATATGGCTGTTCCTGACTACTCGACGGTCTCTGATGCTACGATTAAACTCAGATGCTGGACCAAGTCCCGATCACATCACTAGGCTCTCAAGTGCTGCATCGAGCCTCAGTCTGGCAAGGAAATGCTTGAGACTTTTCGGTCCGATACCACCGTTCAATCAACTAGTCCAGGCAGATCCTCTTCCCCCGTCTACCTTCTTCAACTGCGTTCTTGCGTTTCTTACAGCGTGCGCGGACGATATGTATTGCTTGTCGAAACTCGGGCTCATAAGCAAACGGAGAGGGATGTGGGCTGACAAGTGGGCCAAGTGAGTGATTACAGACTATCAACTCGGAGCCGTGTGACTGATACCGAAGTCGTTCTCTCAGCCGCTTTTGGCTTCTGAAATCTATATCAGAGTTGCTAAAGTTACACCTCAAAAGAATAGTGCTTCGAGCGTTATTCCCTCGTTTCAAAAGACGACAACATTTGTCATCTGCGACTCCGGAAACGGATATTAACCAATGGGAAAAGGAGAAGCAGGAGATATGGACTGCGCGGAAGCTCTGGTGTGACGTGATACATGCTAGTAAGTGCAATGCAATTCCATCTCAAGTCCGGTTGATCTAATGCTACGTGCAATCACTAGGTTACAATGTCTTCCGTTTGCAAACGATGAAAGAGCCTGTTCAAACGTTCACTGGCCTAGCAGCAGGTCTGATCAGGTATGTCTGATGGCCTTGTGCAAGTGACATACTGAGTATTCTAACATGTCTGTGTGGCGCCTTGGTAGTGCTTCCCAACTGTTCCGGAAGGAAGAAGTCAAGTTGTTCAAGGCTGCACAGCGGTGAAAGGGGGCCAGGAGTCAGATGCGATGCTAACAAGATCACATTGCTGTGCGACCGCACAGCTCAGCATGTCAGCAAGACAATGCAATACAACACCCCTACATGCCAAGTTGACCCCTTGTGACATCTCAAAGGTTCATTTTTCACTTGCAGGGGTTTAAGGGTGTACCTCAAAGGAGGAAGGCAACATGATATATCTCTAAAATGGCTCGTTTTCGTTCTGCTGTGCCTTGCGCGAGTATATAAGCGACCTCTCACAAGCTCTTCGGCTGTAAATCTCATTCATCTTTCTTTACACCCCCCTTCCCCAACTTCCCTCGCTCTCATTACCCTTCGTCACAAACTTCCGTGCTCTTATACGCCCCATTCTACCACGTAGTTACATCTCCATAACAGAACGCAGCTACCCCGTCACCTCCAATCCACACAATTCACCATGCACTTCACCAGCCTAAGCCTAATCTCGATCACCGCCATCCTCTCATCGCTTGCCTGCGCTGCCCCTGTGAGCGAACAATGCCCAGTGGAGACCATCGAGAACTGTTCAGTTCCCGGTAAAATCGCATTGACCTTCGATGACGGTCCAGGTGGGTTCGAAAAGGACATTCTTGAGAACCTGGGTGATAGGAAGGCAACTTTCTTCTTGAACGGATGCAACAGTGAGTTTCGGATAGAAGAGTTACCTTTATCTTCGCCACTACACTAAGATGATCGTCGTACAGGCCGTTGTATCTACGACGAAGAGAATGTGTTGCAGATGTAGGTCATTTTCTCTTATACTTTCTTATGTCTGTCCACTTGGGATGACGGAATGAACTTATCTGGACTCTATCGCTCCTAGACGTGCTTTGCATGCCGCACAACATACGCTAGGATCACACGGGTGGAGTCATGCTCATATGGACAAACTTGTACGTTTTCCGGCCCCGTTAACCTCTCCAAGAAATACATGCTCTGATCTAAGACTATAGAGTTATGCCGAGCTTCACAACGATTTGGGGACCATGGAGGACGCGTTTGTCAGGATTTTAGGACTGGTAAGCCGTTTGAGGGTAGCGTAGCCGGCTTCGTGATCTCTATTCTGCTCATTGCGCCTCCTTACAGAAACCACTGTATTTCCGCGCACCCTACGGAGAAGTCAGTGACACCTTGATGAAAGTATTAGCGGAGCGAGGGTACAAGAAGATCTTCATGTGGACAGACGATGTCGAAGATGCGAAGGGTAAGAAAACCCATAATCAGTTAGCTGCCGTGGCGCTGAAGAAGACTCTACCCAAGCAGTTCTTGGTGTGGAATATGCTGAAAGCGTCTACAAAAACATCTCCTTGTCATTTCCGGAGCCGCACATGGTTCTGAACCACGCCCCTCATGCAGAGAGTAAGTAACGAGCTTGAATCCATGTTTCAGGCGCAGACCCATATGACTGACTGATCTTTTCCGGTATTAATGCAGCTGCTAGAGAAATTCTTCCGTACGCCATCAAGGAATTGGAATGCGAAGGGTATGAACTGGTGTCTGTGGACACTTGCATTGGTGAGTCCGGCCCGTCCGTTTACACAAAGCAGCTTCCTGTCAAGAGATACCTGAGCTCAGACTTCGGACCTAATTCAGTCGTCACCTCCTTTGACAAGAAGAAGGTTTTGCTACCTCTGACAGCTGTTGGGCAGACGTTGAATGTCTGCAAGTGAACCAGCTAGTCACGCAAGTGGTCATGGTTGGTCCCATTTTCCTTCTATCTGCTTTAGCTGTGGCATCGGCTATGCCGCGGACTGTGACGTGTGGACATCGATAGCCCGGGACATCCAGGAAGCTGCCCACAACTGTTCAAACTAGGCTAACGCGAAGCGAACAGCGATGTCTGACTGCGATTGAGTCACGGTTGACTCCAGTCTTTACGGATAGTCCAAGATTATGATTTCTCACTCAATAATGTTGAAGACAGTTTTCTGAAGTTATCTGACTAGAAGTCTAAAGAGACGTTACTAAGCACGTAATGTGAAATGCGACAACTATATACCAAAGGACCCAGTCTCCTCCGAAGTTCTGGTGCACTAGGGAAAGGACGGGGATAGATATGGCAACGTCTCTTAGCGCTTAAGCAACTGCCAACTCCGCTTGCACTGTCGATCACCCGTAGTGACGCGCGCAGCTAGCTCCGAAGCTACTCAGGTGGGCGCGCGAACTTGAACAAGGACGACGGTTGTCACCGGTACATCTCCAGTGTCATCTATGTGTGAAGGAGTTTCCGAAAGCTGCCTCAACTTCTTAGCGGATAGAAAATCGTAGAATTGGCCAATTGGAAGTGGAACCGGAGGCTGGCTTCGGGAATAATGCAGCTGCATGCAATCATCCGCTTCCGGGTTCTGAGCTGCTCTTCGGAGTCCGTAGCTGGGTTCGTGCAGCTTCCTTCACGTCATGATATCGAATATTATCCCTTCGATCAGCTCCCAGTCCAGGGTATCTACACAATCCGCTTCCGATCCTTGCGTCCCCAGTCGTCCCGCATATTCCTTGAGGTCAACCTGCTCGGAGAATCACGCAATCCGAGAATCACAGGAGATGCCGGAGTACAGTCATCCGAATAACCCTCTCCGCAACTCAAGAAAAGCAGCGTTCAATAGTAGTATTCTAGTATGTCCGCCTCCAATTGGAACAATGTTGAAGCTGTGTCGTCAGCTGAATCCTTATAGCTAGTCATAGATACACATCAAATGCTCTTGGCTAGCTGGCTGCAGTAGCCTGCTTGTGCTATGTATAACGGCATGTCTCGCCCGGAACGCTGTAGCGCTCGCTACGGCGTGCCTGGACAACGTGAACATTTCGTCAGCTATTCCGTGTTAATGAGTGTGAAGAATGTCCGGCAGCTGGGCCACTGCTGCGTGAGGAGCTATTAGCCGGAATATTGCTTGCCCAAGTTGCACAGCGCCGAAGCGCGAACCGGTGTGGAAGCTTCCGCCGCATTGAGCTGTTGTCAACGTCAGCATCGCTCCGGTAAGTCTTGTGGAAACCGGGCACAGATGAAACGAGCTCTCATACGTATTCACTTCCTCAGTCGTGTCGTCTAGAGAGCTGATGAAGTGGATGCGAGGCCTAGCACTGTTTGAAGAATCGTCAGCACAGCGAATGGGCGGTTCTCCGTTACCGGAAGACCGTTTTGCTTGACATCCGGCATGACTCCAGGGGTCGGGCAGATTGGCGGAGCTGGGAAACGACATATAAATATGAGGGATGATGATTGCCTTTGACAGGGAGTAACCTTTGCAGCCTTCCATGAAGCCATATCCGCACTTTGTTTTCGCGTCATAAATACTACAATCGAACTCCGCCATGCTCAGCAAGTTCGCCTCCACCGCTATCGGCGCCGTTGTTTTCTCCTCATTGTTCGCTTCAGCTGCACCGACCCAGCTATACAAACGGAATGTCACGGTTGTCAGCAACTGCGTGAACAGCGGACAAGTCGCACTTACTTTCGACGACGGACCTTACCTATACGAAGGAGATCTCACAAGCCATCTAGGGGGTTCCAACGCCACATTCTTCTTGAACGGAAATAGTGAGTGGACATACTTGCCTTTTCCCTAGCTATTTCTCATCAAACCGCTATCGACAGACTGGGGATGTATTTATGATTATGTGGATGAGATGTAAGTGTCTTCAGCTGGATCATGGCGCAGGCTTTCTCAACCTTTCCCACGGGTTCAGTCGAGCGTTATACGCTGCTGGACATACTCTAGGATCGCACGGTTGGAGTCATCCGCACTTCAACTCGTTGACTTTGGAAGAAATGTAAGCAGTATTCACCCTCAAGATGCGAAATTAGCCAAAGCTAACCGGGAACTTTCTCAGTCACGACGAGCTTGAGAAGGTCGAAGAGGCGTTTATCCGAATCTTGGGTCTGGTAAGTGCCCCAGATGAGGAGTAGCCGTCGATGGGCAAATTAGGCTTATTGTTTCTGATCTTGAATCCTTTACTGTAGCGTCCCCTTTACTTCAGGCCGCCTTTTGGAGAGTTGGTATTCGATCTTTGCCTAGGAAATAATGCCACCCATGTTAACCTCTGACGCTCATTCCAGGTACAACGACCTCCTTCTTTCCGCTTTGTCCGCTCGAGGCTACAAAAAGGTCTTCCTCTGGTCCGATGATACCCTAGACGGAGACGAAGTGCCTGCATCCGAGTCAATGGACGTATACGACCAGGTCGCCTCATCGTATCCCAAACCGCACATGATTCTCGGTCACAGCGTGTACGCCTCGACCGCCAACGAGGTGGTCCCCTACGGTGTTAGCGAACTCAAGAACCAAGGATACAAGTTGGTCGCGGTGGACACCTGCATGGGTGCTCAGGGAGAATCGCCTTACGAAAGGGTTGGAAAGCCCCAAAGCGGAAACTGGCAATGTGAATGATCACCTAGTGCATTTCCCTATAGACTAGCAATGTCCACAAGATGGCTTCTATTGTTCTGATTAATTGGCTCAAGATGTGAAAGCTATATAATACGAGGTTGTAATAGCCTTGAGAAGTAATAGACGAGCTACATATCAATACTACCTTATTGTAACATGAAATTTATCTTGCCACTTCGAACGGAGGATAGCCGGTGAGCGACCGCCGCTTAGGCTGGCATGTCTGCGGCAAAGTCCCCAAGGAAGCTCCGGCCACTAAACAACTGGCAAGAGCAAGGGACAGGCCCCTCTAGCCCATTAGTGTTCTGCCGAGAAGAGCGGACTGGGAGTCGACCAGGCAGCAGCCTGTCCCGCGCTTAGCTAGCACCCTAGAAGCGCTGGGGAATCTCGGGCGCACCACCCCGCCAGAATTCGTCAGCGTCGTGCCGCGATCGAGATCGCCTCGTGCTGTCCGATACTTTCCAAGACGTCGGTATATCGACGTGTTCTGCGGAATCCAGGCAGTGGCAAACAGCATCGCTAACCCACACAAACAACATGGCAGGATTAGGAAGCTCCATTGGCAGGTTTGCCGGTACGTTTACCGCGGTCCGCGACCGCCCGCCACTTGTCCCGATATCATCTTACGCTCCGGCTTTCCTTAGTCCCCCTCGCCCTCGGCGCCGCAGCGATCCAAGCTTCCATCTACGATGTCCCAGGTGGCTACCGAGCCGTCATGTTCGATCGATTCTCCGGTGTCAAGGGCACTGCATCGGGTGAAGGCACCCATTTCCTTGTTCCCTGGTTACAACGAGCAATCCTGTACGACGTTCGAATCAAGCCGAGGAACATCTCGACCACCACGGGAAGCAAGGATATGCAGATGGTTAGCTTAACGTTGCGAGTCATGTCAAGGCCGGATGTATCTGTGTTACCAAAGATCTACCAGAACTTGGGCCTGGATTACGACGAGAGGGTGTTGCCAAGTATCGGAAACGAGGTTCTTAAAGCTACCGTTGCGCAGTTCGACGCTGCCGAGCTCATCACCCAGAGAGAAATAGTCAGTGCTAGGATCAGGGCGGACTTGATGCAGAGGGCGAAAGAATTCAACATCCTCTTGGAGGATGTCAGCATTGTGAGTGTTCCAACTTCGGTCCGTGAATAATGCCTTCTTGCTGAGACCGTTGTTCGCTTAGACCCACATGACGTGAGCATCGCGGCAACTTCCTCACTTTACAATCTCTGACACTTTTCTATGCTCGCAGCTTTGGTAAGGAATTCACCACCGCCGTCGAGCAGAAGCAGATCGCACAGCAGGATGCCGAGAGGGCAAAGTTCGTTGTTGAAAAGGTGAATGAGCGCTCGTGACGGGGATCTCCCAGGCCTGAAAGAACAGCAAACTCGCCTATTTGGAGGAGTCGACTGCATATGACACGTGTGTGCTGATGCTCCAAACATTTGCTTCATCGTATAGGCGGAACAAGAACGACAAGCAGCTGTCATTCGAGCTGAAGGTGAAGCCGAAGCCGCAGCCGTCATTTCCAAAGCATTGAACAGAGCCGGTGAAGCGTTCGTTCAGTTCAGGAGGATCGAAGCTAGCAAAGATATCGGTAAGTTGCCCTTTCTGTGGTATATACCAGTCTGTCCATTGAAGGCGATGTGCTGACGAATGGTCCCGCGATCACAGCTACCTCGCTCTCCAACTCGAGGAACGTTACCTACTTGCCCGCGAGCAATGCAGGCATGCTAATGCAGGTCGGAACCAACCAGTAAACTTTGGCTCTACGGTGTTTATTCGCGGTTTAGTGTCTATGGCGGAAATGTGATCTCGATTGTAGCTATATTCAAGCATATTACAGACCAGGTGCCCAGTGACGTTTGTCTTCATCATCATCTCATAAGCATGAAACCACACCATATCTCTGGCCGTTTCAATATCTATCTGTATTCAGAGGGCATGATGTAATACAGGTTGGCAAGCAAGACGGGGTTTCCCCTGACCTTCGGATACTCTTACCCGCAGAGTTACCGGTCCTTGACTTCTTTCCTCAGTGAGCCCTGAAAAATTGGAGAGTTGCAGAAGCTGTTGCACAGGTAAGTGGAATGGTTTGTTGCTGCAAGACCGTTGTGAGGGTAGTTATTTACTTTGTTGCTGTAATAGCTATTTGTACCCGCCAAAGCGTCGGCCCGGCGACGTCCGGCGAGCGGTTCAACAAGAGCAGAGTATCGTCTTGACTGGACCAGTAGCTATAGCAGTCAAGAGCAAGTGTCCGCCCTGACAAAGCCCATTCGCATCCTTACAGGACGGTTCCCACAACATAAATCAAGTCCACGCGGGTCGTCGATAGAGCGGAACATCATGGATAGCCTAAGCCAACCAAAGTCGGCTGGAAAGCACAAAATTGTTGTATGCAGAGACTTGGGCAAAGATGCCATGGAGATACTCAACAACTCAGGCCATGAAGTAAGTCTTGATGTAACTTTGCACACAATTTTCTTTGAATTCCTCGCCTAATCAAGTTCTATTCGATCAGATAGCCGCTTGGGGGAAAGACACACCTCCTTCCCGAGAATGGGTACTCGAGAACGTTCGCAAGGCCAGTGGGGTTTGCGTCATGATGGCCGATGCTGTTAACGCTGAGTTGCTTGAAGCGGGTGAGTTCATCTCTTTGATTTCCACCGCCCCTCGCAGGTATATGCTTTAACAGGATGTCATCCGTAGCTGGGCCCTCTCTGAAAGTAGTATCCACTTTCAGTGTCGGATACGGTAAGCCTCATTGGGCTGCGTTGCGTTCTGTAACTGGGTGTTAACTTATATTTCTATCTTTGTTAGATCATTTCGACATAGCAACAGTAAAAGCGAAAGGTATCAGAGTTGGATATACGCCCAATGTGCTCAACGATTCTGGTGCGGTTGCGATTCGCACACCGGGAAGGGTATCCGCGAACTGACGCTCGATTTCCGTCATAGTTGCCGACACCGCCGTTCTTCTCGTCCTAATGGCAATGCGTCGCATAGGAGAAGCTCTGCGAGTTGTTCAAGAGGGGCGCTGGCCTCAGACGCCATGGTCTCCGTTTTTGCTCACTGGTCCTGCCCTCACCCGTCCGTCGCTTACTATCGGGTTCTTGGGATTCGGCAGAATATCCCATTGCACGTTAGAACGCCTTCTGGCTTTTACGCAACCGCGGAATTCACCTCATCACCCAAGCTGCATCTATACATCTTCACGAATTCGGTCGAACCAGCAAGAGATCGATGATGAGTACACCGCGCGGTTCGGCATTCCCACTCGGCGTGTTGAAGCAGACGTCCTGGCAAGGAAATCGGATGTCCTTATCATCCTGTGCAGCCTAAATGAGAACACCAAAAGGATGGTGAATGAATCCTTCCTAGAAAATATGAAGAGGGATGCTGTTCTCATTAACGTAGCCAGGGTAAGTACACACGCTGGCGTGGAGCGCGAGGAATGTACAGATAACACGCTTTGACGAAACAGGGTCCGATAGTCGACTCCGCCGCTCTCGCTGCTGCGCTTGAGAAAGGCCATCTTTGCGGTGCAGGCCTTGATGTGATTGATGGCGAGCCAAACATTCCTGCGAATCATCCTTTGGTTCTGAATCCGCGATGTGTCGTTTTGCCGCACATTGGTTCTGCATCGGATATGAGCCGTGGAAGCATGGCAGATCTTTGTGGGTAGCAGCTGTGCGCGAACATTCCTCGAAGGCGACTGATGGTATTATTGCCGCTTGCATTAGGTGCCAGAAACGTGCTGGCAGGTGTAGAAGGCAAGGAGATGCCTGCGGAATTGAGGTTATGATGAGTCTAAGCAAGCGAATGAATTTGTCACAAATCAGTTGAGACGTTCGAGCAAAGTATGTGGGGCTTGGATCCTGAGTGCCTCAGATCACCAAGAATATTAGATATCTGGAAGAAACCCATGCTATAATCATTCCACAATCTCAGGCGGGCTCTATATAAGTAACATTACACAATTACACCTGTCTGGAAACAGCATACAACACATAACCGGTGTCCGATGTTTCCTGTTCAGCTTCGACTTCACCGTTGGCGGAAGCCTCAGACTTGGGAGGATACTGGCCCAAGATTTTAGCGTTCAAATCTGTCGGTAATGGCTGCGGTGTCGCGCCAACCTTCTTGCTAAATGCTTGCTCGTGACCGTTGACGACCTCCTTCAACGCGTCCTCCATGCCAGAGGTGAACGAATAGAAGATATCAACCTGATCTGTAGGCTGAAGACCAGCAACCTTTCGCAGTCGTTGGCACCGGGTAGTCAATTCCCGGCGCACAAAGTGTTCCTGCAGTTCCGGGTGAAGACGAGTGTCGAGCAAGATCACAGCATCATCATCGGTGTTTGATTTCCACTCGTTGTCCTCTGAGTCCACGTATCGAGTGACAATCAAGTCACCGGCCACGAGGGGGACACCATCCACGCTGATTTCACCGGTCTCGGCGTACTTTTTCACATCTTCAGACGCGAGATCGGGAAGGGCCTTCTTGACACGAGCGAGATCCTTTCGCAGTTTTTTGCCAAGGACTGGCCATTCAGCAGAGGCCCTATACTTGATACCCATCTTTTCCTCCTCTGAAGTCAAGGTCAATTCAAAGACGTTCATCTCATCTTCAATGTAGGTCTCCAGAGCCTTGATGTCGGCGAGATATTCCGGATCGTGGTGGAAGACGATAAGTTCTTGAAGCGGCTATATATATGCGATGGAAACATTCAGCAAAAACTACAAAGAAACGCCAAGGATGGATGTCAGTACCAACCTGTTTGATAGGGATTCGACTTCTTTCTCTGATAATTCGGGTTAACTCGATGATGGCCTGCATTCGCTTAACTTGACGTTCGACTACGGGATCAAAGTATTCCTCTCGAACCTCTGGGTACATGACGAAATGGACTGATCGGACGTCTTCTTCAGGGTTCTTAGGAGGAGGGGCGAAAGGCAAAAGCCCGTGGTACAGGTTCTCCGCAGTGAATGGTGTAAATGAGGACTAAAAGTCATAGTCAGCAACTGCCGAGTCGAAAGACAGGCCAGGACTTACAAGGGTCAAAGAAAGGGTGTATAGAGTTTCGAACAAGGTGTTGAGAGCAAGGACAGTATCGTCGTGACCGTTCTCGCCCTTCAATCGAGTTCGGTTAAATCGAATGTACCAGTTTGTCAATTCGTCAATGAGAGAGAGAAGACGAGGTACGACAGTGTAAAGTCGGTAAGCTAGAAGGGAGAATCGCATCAGTCAAGCAGATGAGCAGAAGTTGTGCAGCAACACTTACCCTCCATCTCCTGCTTCACATGCTTGATCAAAGACTGGCATCGCGCAAGAATCCATCGGTCCATGACGTTTTCAGACTTTTTGGCATCATGGTCGTACATGAAGCTCTTGCCGTGGGTTCTTTCGTACAGTTCAGCCTGAGCCAAGAAGAACCGGAAAGAATTGATCCATTTGCCGATGACGGTGTTTCGGACTTCCCGAACCCCATCGTCCCTGAAAGTCAGATTGTCTCCTCGCACAACGGGCGAGTTAACCAGGTACAAACTGTAAGGGAAATAGTGAGCAGTGGGTAAAGGACTAGACGAATAGACATCACGTACCGAAGGGCGTCGCAGCCATACTGATTGATGATATCTTCGGGATCAGGGTAATTCTTCAAGCTTTTCGACATCTTTTTGCCGTCTCGACCAAGGACGAGACCCGAAACGATCAAGTTCTTCCAGGGAGCCGTGTCGAACAGATGAGTTCCGAGAACCAAGAGAGTGTAGAACCAACCTCGGGTCTGATCGATACCTTCAGACACAAAATCGGCAGGGAAGGCTTGGTGGAATTGTTCTTCCGTAAATTCAAAGGGGAAATGCTGTTGACCATACGGCATGCTGTGGATGCCAAGTAACGGGTGAGCTTACATCGACGCGAGCGTTGCCATATACCTCAACTCACCTTCCGGATTCGAACCAACAGTCGAACACTTCTTCAATTCGCTTCAACGTACCCTTACCCTTTTGCGAGGGGATTTCGATGGGATCAATGTTCTCTCGGTGCAAGTCGGTGATGTCATCACGACCGGAAAGCTTTTTCAGCTCCTCGACTGAGGAAACGCAAACAACCTACGCATGACCACACGTCAGTACTGAGTTCAAAGTACTTGCGAATGATCGACTTACTTCTTCCATGTCGTCACTTGCCCACAGAGGAATAGGAGTACCCCAGTAACGGTTACGCGATATATTCCAGTCTCGAGCGTTCCTCAACCATCCGCCAAATCGGCCTTCCTTGACATACTCGGGAACCCTATCATTGTTACCGGAAATGATTTAGTCGATAGCAAGTACCCTGAGCGCATCTATACTTACCATCGTGTTTTAGAGTTGTTCGCAACCAATCGGTCTCGGATTTCTTCTACCTTAACAAACCAAACCGGAATGGCTCGGTAGATCAAAGGCGTACCAGATCGCCAGCAGAAGGGGTACGAATGCTTGATGGAACCAGCAACAACGATCTTCTTCTGGTCTTTCAGCATGTGGATAATGTGCTTGTCAGCATCCTTGACGTGTTGTCCCTTGAAGTCGGTAACAGGATCTATGAATCTTCCAGCATCGTCCAGAGGGCAAGGTGGCATTTCATCTTTGGCAACAATGCCATGCTCGATGGCAATTCGATGATCATCTTCACCGAACGCCGGAGCTTGATGAACAATACCGGTACCAGATGAAGCATCAACGTAAGGGTCGCAGACAACCCGGTACGCCTTGTCCTCGAACTACAATTAGACAAATAGCATGTCAGCTCAAGCTATACCCTGTGCATATGTGAACTCGGACACACCTGCTCAGTGAAGTAGTCGAACAAGGGTGTGTACCTCCAACCCTTCATATCTTCACCCTTGAACTTGCCAACAACCTTGTACTTGGGCTTCTTTGGGTCTTGCTTCTTGTGGGAGAATTCAGGGAACAGTGTAGCAATGAGTTCCTCCAACAAGATGAAGCACCGGTCTCGTGTGAGATCGTGGATCTTGACGTAGGTGAACTCAGGGTTGACACACAAAGCCAGGTTGGAAGGCAGAGTCCAAGGAGTGGTTGTCCATGCCAAAAGCGAGGTTTCTGGGTCATCAACAAGCTCAAAGGCAACAGTGACTGCAACGAGATCGCAATTTAGTAAAGGATGGCACCAGAATGAGCAAGATACATACCTGCAGGATCAAAGACATCTCTGTAATCATCGCCAGCTTCAAAGTTACTCAAAGGGGTGGTGCATCCAGTCGAGTACGGCATCACCCTCAAGCCCCGGTATACCATTCCCTTCTTCCACAATTGCCCAAAGACCCACCATACACTCTCCATGAACGAGGGATCCATAGTCTTGTATCCGTTATCGAAATCGATCCATCGACCCATCTTCTCAACGATATGTTGCCATTCCGAAGCGTACTTCAGGACAATCTTTCGACATTCGGCATTGTACTTGTCGATACCCATCTTGAGGACGTCATCACGGGACGTGATACCAAGGTTCTTGTCGATCTGGTGCTCGACGGGAAGACCATGAGTGTCCCAACCGAATCGTCGTTCAACGTGATGACCGGTTGAGTAGGCGTATCGCGTGACCATATCCTTGATGGTACCCAAAAGCAAATGACCGTAATGAGGCAAACCAGTGGCGAAAGGGGGCCCATCATAGAATCGAAATTCTCCATTGCCTTCACCCTTTTCGAACCGGGCCTTGCTCAACTTCTGACCAGTTTGAAAGGCGTTGATAGATCTCCAGAATTCGAGAATCTTTTGGTCGTCCGCGGGGAAAGTCACGGGCTTGAGAGCTGTGGCAGTACATGGTATTCAATACACACTTCGTGAACGGGTATGCAAAGGCGCAAATCACATACCGTCATAAGGCAAAAGCCCGGCAGCGCTTTGGGTAGTGCCAACCATGGTGAAGTTTGGGAGAGACTCCTGAGTTGTGATCGCACGACCGCCTCTTCGGATCGCTTTTTTGTTGCGAGTGGGGGCACTCGTAAAGAGATGCTAGGGAGCTTGCAAGGTGTAAACCCTTGACGGGATCGCCAGCGACTTGGTTGATTATACATCCAGCTTTGTGACTTGAATCCATTCCCCCGCTCGAGTTTACTTTTCGCACGCGAGGGCCGATCCGTAAGCGCGAATCAAATCTCGCGAACGAACAGAAGCGCACGACACGCCGCCAGGGAGCAGATTGAGCAGCTGTTTATATACGGTCTACATTCGCCCATATTTACATGGTCTCTCTATAGCCTATAGCATTTCGCTCGCATACGTTCTATCACTCGCGGCACTGCTAAAATGACGAGGAGTGTCGTCGCCGTGCTTGGAGAGCGAAAGCGGCAGCACCGCTTCATCCGCAACCCGCTTGCGAAGGTACACTTCATCGCCCTATGGATGCAAACATTATCAGATTTCACTGCGACACCAATGTTCACCACGAGATAGCTTACCTCCAAAGGCGTGGTACTGAAACTAAGACCCTTGTTAAAATGTTTGGTCAAGCTTTCCAGGGCGAGGTCAAAGTCGACGTGTGAGGTGAGCTTCTTCCTGGGTTGAACGGTAAGGGTATGTCGCTGGGAATAAGACCGAGACATAGCATCAGTGTGAGATCTTGATTCAAGAAGAATAAAACCACTCACCGCATCGACAGCGCTGTCCAGAACAGACGACGCGTGAGCACCTTCACTGACACTCAACCTCATCGAGTAATTTTTGGCTTCGGATCCTCCAGAATGTCTCTCGTACAATTCTATCCAGAGTGATAGTCTATGAGTGTCCCATTCTGGGCCTCAATCAACACTTACACGCACCGATAGTCAAGGAAGACGCATAGTCCAATTCTTCGATCCGCACATCCTTTAAAAATGGCAGTCCCGAAGTTAAGAGCAAGTGATAATAGGAGATGATGTGGCTTTCCTGTGAAGCACAAGCAAGACATGGGATAAGAAACAAGAAGCAACGGGAAGGTGATCATAGACGGACCTTGGTAAAGTAGAAGTTTGCAGTACTCTTTCCCGTATCCCTCGCTTCGACGAGATCCTGCACCACTTTCCGCAACAGCGGTAAACTTGTCAACACTCCAATCTCCTCCTTTTCCTTCATATCGATACCGTATTCCTGAGGAGCAACAAGTTCAAAGAGAGCTTTGATGCGTGCAAACAACTCATGCAACCTTCGATCGCCACCCTCTGTATTGTTCTTGACGTCACCCTTGCCCTCCGGGTCAAAGACGGCCAACAAGAATTGTCGATGATGAAGACTGTCGAATTTGAGGGAGTCGTAAAGTTCCGAAATTCGAGCAGGATCAAACTTTTCCGTTCCCTTGCCTGTGAAATCGTCAAACATCTTCATGTACCTCTCCCGGAACAAAAACGCCGAGTCGTTGGAACACCATCGAACTTGAAGTTTATCGACGTTCCCGTTTTCATAGTTGCGTTCCATGATCTCGCGAAGCTCAGCCATTTGTTCCATGACTTCCTATATAGCCCGAAATGATGAACTTGTCAGTATGGGGGAGAAAATACGGTGCTGGACCAACTAACCTTTACGACCTCGACAGGTTCCTTCTTCAACGATTTGGGCCATGCGAGTTCCGGCCGTTTCTCACTCTCCCCCGGACGAAGCAGGATCTATCATCGAAGAAATGTTAGATCAATCAATGGCAACGAGCGCAATCTGGAAATTACCTTGAGCTTCTTCTTGACTTGGTCTGTTAATTCTTTAGCAGCATTATTGTCATCCAAAAGATCCCTTCGCTGTATGATATGTTCGATTTGAGGAGTTTCATAATCTTCCGGCTTTCGGGCCGCTGCAGGGGTGTTGTTCTCCTTGCCAAGTAAAGCATGAGCAAAGATCTGGGCAGTATTGACGACTCGGCGTTCGGACGAAGTGTAGATCTTTACGTTGTTAAGAACGTCTTTATTCATGATCATGAGATCCTTTTTGAAAGTGTCACCTAGATCTCGAGCCTGATACCTTGCGGAATGAGTACTCTCGCCGCCCCATTTCACCACCAGTTGAAGCTTTTCAAGCCCTTCAGGGATCAGGTCCTCGTCGCTTGGTAGATTGTCTGCCTCGTCTTCTTGAATGAATTGACTTGACGATAGCGCCGGTGTTTCGGGCCTAGTCGGCAAGTTCGGGGGACTGCCCATCGGCGTCGGTATATTGTTAGGAGACTGCGACTTATTTTGGGAGGGTGAGGGCACCGGAGGTGGTAGTGCTGCGGGCGTGGCATGGGCGGGAGTCGGCGTCGCAAGTGAGCCAGACTCCTCAATCCACTCCTTGACCCGCTCCCGAGTGGTATCAGTCTCGGTGGCTGCTCCGTCACCGTCTTCGCCCTTCTTCTTCTTGCCCTCCGCGATACCATCCTTGTCCTTTACCTTGTCCTTCTTGTAGAACCCTGGCTTGAGCTGGGCCTTGGTTCCCGCCAAGCCCGACTTGCGGGCCAAGACATCTTTAAGATTAGCAAGTTTTTGCGCAACTTCCGGTGTACAGCCGAGCCGAGCGGTCTCATCGGCAGCATCGAGGATATACTGCAACTGTCTCGCATCTCGCAGGATGATCTCTTCCCGGTGACCACGCAAGAGTCGCAGGAAGGGTTTCGTCCAAGCTTCATTCGCAGGGAAAGTGAACTTGAGCTTCATCTTGGGCGTACGATCGGCGTGTCGAAGTACAGTGACCGTCGCTCGCAAGACCGAGCTGCTAGGTACGACTGTTTGATCGACCTTTGGCTTGCTGACAGTGATGCCATTGGCAACAGCGTCGGCTTGAGCGTATTTGCGCTTCCTTTCACGTGCCGTCTTGCAGACATTGGAGAGAATTTCTGCTGCTTTATCTGTAAGTGGAATGTAATGTAAGCTCAACCGACCGATACTACACAGCACGTCAAGGTGAAGGCAGCTTAACCCACCATAATAAGCCTATTCCCGCAGAAACGATGATCAGTCGTCAACCTCAAAAAGCGAACAGGCCTGAACAGACTGCTGACCTGATTTCCCTTGACGAAACTCCAGCCATTGACGTCGATAATAAGACTCCTGATGCCCGTTTCTTCTGTGCATCGCAACAAGTCGAATCCACAAACACGTTGTCCAAACGCCTCCACAATATCTTTCGCCCAGCCTTTCTCCTCAGGTGAAAGCTGGGTAATGAAACGGGTCTCCTTGCCGTCGGCGTTTCGTCTAACCAGACCATCGACTACGGGTGATTTACGTGTCTCAGCATGTGAGAAATTGGGTCCAACGGTGTAGATCTTGATATCTTCGGCTGCGGGAACCAGTGATTAGGCTAAGGCAGACGCAGATTTGGAGTGACGTGTGCTTACCGTTATCCACATTGATGAATTCCTCGTAGATAAAGGAACCGTTGGTTCGTGGATGCCAAAGCGAAGGATCTTGCTCGGATGATTTGTTGCCGACCTGCAGGCAAGACGACCCATTAAGATTGGCCGTGCAGAAGCTTCCGAAAAAGTGTATACTCACCTTTCGGAACAGTCGCCTTCCACCTCCATTACGATGGTAAATATAAACATTGTGATCCTCCCCGTCAACCGGCTTCTCTACAAACGGCTTCTCGATTACCGTTCCACCGACAATAATGGCGTTTCCGTCCTCCCTCAAGATGACTTCCTTACTCCTTGGAACCTCGCTTTTTAATTTCCCAGACGCCTTGGCTTTCGCACGACTTTGCACCCATCGTTCCGGAATAATAGGGTCGTCCCAGGTCTCCTCTTCCTCACTCTTTGTTCCGGGCAGTACGAGTCCCAAGTCCCTTCGTACACGTTCTCGAAGACGAGGATGAACCCTCGGTCCACCATCACGGTTAACTTCAGCACGCATCGGCGTTGGCACGCCGATGTGATCCAGGATGGCTAATACGAGGCGTCGATCCCATAGGAGCGCCTGCATGGCAAGTGAATTGATCGAGATTGGAGGCGGGCGGGTAATATTGGGTATTTGCGTGTAGGCGATAGCTTTCGCAAGGGGGAAATCCTTCGAGAAGAATGAAATGAGAACATCCACAGGAGGCCAGTGTGTGATGTCTGTGTCCAGAGAAGGTTGTCAATCGGTTCAATTCAGTCTAATATCTACTCTAGGGTAAACCTACCTTCTTCCAATATGACCATGTCTCCAAACAACTTGACATTGACACCGCCCTTCTCAATCTCGACCAACCGAGTCAAGATCTCCCGCATAGCTTTCGACCGCGCTTTCACATCCATTGCACAGACACCCAGAATGACGGGTTCCTCGCCCGAAGCCTGCTGCAACGAGTCCGTCTTTTCCTCTCCACCGCTCGACGCTTTCCTGCCCTTCTCCTTGGAACGAGACTGCGGGAGTTCGGAATTATTGATAAGCGCGGAAGAGCCGCCCGAGGTGATCACATTGACGTCGGGTGTGGGCTGGGGCGACGTCGAAGCATTGAATCCTAACGTGTTCGGCTGTGACATGGCGGCGGCGATAGCGGCAGTCGAGGCAGCGCCTTCTGTGGAAGGGCCGCTAGTCGTCGAGGTCTGCCAGGGAAGATTAAGGCTCGCAGTGCCCGTCGCGAAACGGGAAGAAGTAGGGCTGAGCGGACTTGTCATCCTCTGCGACCCAGGAAGGGATGTATCCCTTCGGGGTGGAGTCGACGACATGGCTCACGATTGCTGGTACTGAGGTGTTGAGGCAGAGCAAGCAACAGCCATCGGGTAGGGAAATCCAAAAACGTACATGCACTCTGCCGGGTCCGCAGCGGGATGACGGCCCTCATCCCGCAGTCCCGGGGGCACCTATGACCCCCGATATCCTTCGAAGCGCTCTTCAGGTTGTGATCAAGCAGCTCGCGAGATGGCACAATAGCATGGAGCCATCTTCCCATTAGCTGTACAACCAGCTTCTTCTCGCCCTTGCCGAACCCGCATATCCCGGAACTCGGCAGAGCAGCACATGCGGAAGAACGACAATAACTATATGGCACCTCCTCCTGCTCAATTCATAAGAATCCTACAGCACGCCCCATCCCTATCGCCTTAGACTGGACTCCTCGATAGGAAGGAGTTCTGCGCCTAAAGACAACACCGCGGACGGTGGAGCGTATATGAAGATCAAGAGGGTCGTTTTGTAGCCTTGGAAACTCAGTATGCATGAATGCGACCGACAACATCTTCAGGAAGACTACTCCGATTTAAAAGGAGGCAAGACCCTTTCAAGTAGCAAAATCCAGCTATCCTCAATGCAAATGGGAGATAGGCAACCTTTACAGTGTCTGCCCATCTGACTGCAAGCAAATAAAGGCCTCTGCAGATCATCATAGCTCTAGTTCCATAGTAGCACTCAAGGAACCAGCTCTCCTTCCTGCTATCCTAGAGATATTCCTTCAGCCCAGTCGGTGCCGTATCATGATCATTATTCCCCCACAGTCCCGCAAGCAGCCCTCTCCCACCCTGCTTTGTCTGCAAGCTGTCTCCATCACTGCCAGCCTCTTTCTTTGGCTGGAACCAAGCAAATCCCCCGGGTTCTTTACTGCGCTTTGCTCGTTCTTCGTATTCTGCATCCCACGCCTTCTTTTCGATTATTTCCCGCTCCTGGAACTCCTTGGGAGATTTTTTCCACCGCACGAGGCTAATTCCAAGCTAAATACAGGCCAATATCAACGAGGCGCATGTTCTACGCAAGGTAGGGAATATGATGAATTGCCTTCCGTGCTTACGAGAAAGCTCGGAGATGGACCTACAAGTAGATGCTACCGCCGATTGTCACCGCAGATGGATCAGGCTCGCCCGCCTTGGATTTCCTCAGGATCGGATCTTTCCTCAAACCAATGATCAACGCCCAGTCCATGATGATACAGATGACAAGGAGGAAGGCGGAGAACGCGGGGCAGAGCCAAACGAGGTGTGAACGCCGGAGGCTTCGCTCGCGATGGGTATGCATTTTCGGTAGGCAATAAAACGCCTGTAGGGCAGCGACAAAAAGGATCAAGAAGAATACTACAGAGAGAGTTATCAATTCAGGGAACTGGAGACAGTGGGGAGTCTATGGAGGTATATAAACTTACCGACCAAGTGGAAGATACTGGCCCTCGTAAACTGGGGGATGACCGAACCGAGACTTCCGCCGGGGTTATAGTTCAATCCGGAGCCTTGACACCTGGAGGGAAGGATCAGGGTAGTTCTTGGTCGAGTATGATCATAACGATCCTATAGATCGACATTTCACTCACGCTCCACTCTCCGAACAGATACCCAGAGCTCCAACCTTAACAAGTCCATAGGCTTGCGTATCGACTATTACGGTCCAGTACTTTGCTCCAGGTCCTGAGACAAATGTGAACAAGAGGAGGAATGCTGCCAGCAGGGGGAGCGAGAGGAAAGAGACGGTAAACACAACGTCTTTTCTGTTGTATTTCGTGCGCTTTTGGTCATGGTCAAGGGGTGGGGACATGGCCGATAATTTCGCACCGGGATTAATTGAACGCCCAACATGGTGGAGACTGCAAGAGTAAGCCTATGGGGTCTTAATATGCAAGCCCTGCCCAATCGGAGGCGTTTCGAATGCCTTGAAGCAAATAAAGGAATTGGCAGGGGTTCAGATGTGAAACAGCAGAGGGGGGCAAGAAGACACGTCATTAAGTGCCGCGTCCAAACCGCTCTGTTGCTTGATAAGATTACCGAGCAAAGTGATATCGCCATCACCGTCACATCACCATCCACCACTACCAACATCTTAGGCCGATACCGTCCTACGTATATAGCAACGGACGTGACGGGATGGCGGCAGTAAACGCAGATGATGCGGTCGCCATCACGGCCGAATTCTTTGCTTGTAAGCCTCATTGCTTCTACGACAATTGATGCCATGATTTCGTACATGTATTCAAAAAACATAATACTCTTCCAGCGCTCGATAATGTCCAGGCAGAGGCAGCGTTCCTGCTCGAGGAGATTCGTTCGAGAGACAATGCCATTATGGGTAAGATGAGGGATTTGGAGAGCGTATCAAACCCCGCTAACGCTGCCACACCTCTTAGAACACCTGCGAAAAGCTGAATCTCGGGGAAACAGCCTGTACCGATCCGTCCGCCAGACGGGCAAAGATACTCCTCAAGCAGATCGTACAAATGGAACCATTCTTAACCCAGCCACACCGAAAGACGCGCAAAACCATTCCAGAGTCATGCAAGAATACAGCAAAGTTGAGGTACTTCAAGAGGAGAAGATGGCATTAGCGGATACCTTGACGCGGATCGTGACGCGACATCGCGAAAGGTCTCGAGATGAATGGAGGAAGATCGTCGGGGACGAGGCGGTAGCGGCTTGGGACGCCGCTCAAGAAGAAGAATTAGCACATGCAAAGGAGCCCGGAGGACAGATGACTTTGGCAGCGATTGCGCATCAGGTTGCGAATATGACGCCTACGGGTTCAGTAGGCCAACTTATCGGACAACTAGTACAGAAGGGAGGGCTGGTTTCGGGATTCTCCACTCCATCGGGTATGGATGACCGGATTAGCAAGAGTAAGTCCAGTTCGAAGCACGTCAGGGTTCAAGATGATGCTGATTCCGCCACCTATAGAACGAAAAGCCAACCATTTACCTGGAACACCGGCATCAGGAGGCTACTTTGACGTCCCACTTGCCAGTTCTCGTGCAATGGCCTCTGCAACCATCCCTTCTGCAATGTCTGGCTCCCCGCATCCTCTTTCAACGGCTTACACCCCTCAGACCGTCACCTACTCGCACAAAGAGAAGAAATCTCGACGGCACGAGAGCGAGACACCAGACATTTCGTTTGCGGAACAGGTGGATGTTGCTCCTCTCGTTGCTGCAGTAGCCGGAGGGGACGGTATGGATCCAGCAGATGCGGATGACACGCTGTATTGCTTCTGTCAGGAAAAGAGCCACGGACAGATGATCGGATGCGACAATGAGGCATGTCGATTTGAATGGGTACGTCGCGTCTCCCTCTTTTTCTCTTCTCTTTCCCTTTCTCCCCACTAATCTTCCCCTCGCCCACTTTCTATAGTTCCACGTGAAATGCATGAAACTCGACCCTGATAAGCTCCCCGAAAGGTGGTTTTGTCCGGAATGCGTCAAGATTCTCGGGTTTAGTAGTAGTACTGGGGAGAAAGCGGCTCCCGCTGGTGGCGAGAAGGCGGTGTACAAGAAGAGCAATAAAGGGAGGAAGAAGTAGTTCGGGTTCCCAGAGGAGGAAGGGGGCGAAGAGTTTTGGTTTGATTCTGGAGCATTCGCTTCAGGGGGTCGTTGCGCCAGTGGTTGTAGCATGCTTGTATCGTCATTGAAAGCCAGTGTTTCGTTGTATTTGGAGTTGTTATCCATTATTGCTGCATGTTGATTATACAGCACGCCAGCTACCCGCAACTCAGGACTGCGTAGGGAGGGGGTTCGCGCGCAGAGCGGGGGGTTTATAGCGCGATCGGCTGCCCAGGACGGATAGTGAACTGAACTGACCCATTGCGTCTTTCCGACCTTCCACCATCAATTACACACATCTCCTTAATCAGACCATCTGCTGAGAAGACACTCACTAACTGCATCCAGCACAGTTAGTACCTCACGGTGATTCCAAACCTCGCGCACCCGACGGCTGACAGACTCGGTTGCCACCTCTGACAGCCAACATCCGCGTTTGCACCAATGATTTCCGACACAACGCTCACGAACCTCTCAAACGGTCTCGGAGTCACTGCTATGCTCCTCATCGTCGCCTACCACTTTGTTGCTGTCAACGCCAAACGGGCTTCCGAGTAGGACGATGCTGATACGGGACTCGACATGGACAAAGGGAGGGGAAGTCGCTGATTTGGATGGAGCTGGTGGTCGATCAGGGAGTACATAGCATGACTGGACGGTTCGGACTCGAGCATAAACGCATCAACTATCTTCAACATTACGCCTGACCGGACACGATTCCCTGCTACGGAATAGAATTGAAATAACTACAGTGCTCAGTGGGGAGATGTACCAAGATTGGACAAGGTTGTATCGCCAGCAAAGAACGATGAATCTCGCATCGCATGTACACCATTCTCAAGCATGGTCTACCGTATTACTACAACGACTGGCCTCGGGATCCGAATAAATCTTGGTATACGCCCTGCATAGCATGCCGCAGTATCACAGCCGATGACGGATCCTCCTTCACAGTTTCATTCCCCCCTGCCTCTTGACTTTTCTTCGTAGCCAGCTGCTGTGCGTGCACGATATATGGATTGATCCCTATCCTCGGCTTGGCCGCAATGCAAAGCTCCAGCATGGTCGTCAGCCCTCGCCGCAAACTCGATAAAACCGGAAGCGCAGCCACGTCGGCTTGTTGGCATTTCTGATCGGTAGTCCTGAAAACCTTGGTTTGGAACGCTTTGCTCGTATGTGTCGGTACTTCCCAACGGGCGAGCGGCTTTACAAGCGGCAGATATGTAATATCCTGTTCCGTCTTGTCCTGGTCGCCGGCTTTTACCAATCCTACCAGCCGTCGAGAGATCATATCCCAATCCGCAGTGGTAGCGCCTCGAGACCTGATATTCCTCGTTCTGACGCCCAACGGCATCCTATGTCCCCCTCGATCCCTATCGACATACATCTTCATCGCTTCCATTCCCATGACTTGTCGCGTCCACTGCGTGCCTCGGGGTTTCGCTTTCCAGTATTTGATGAGGCATTCGGCAGCCACGTCGATAACATGGCCGTCAACTGGTAGTGCGTTATCGTCGAAACGCCCGAGTATCCACAAGGCGAGTGGGAGGTCATAGTAAGGTGCGCTTAGTGCTGTCTCGAGTACTTCCGTCCAAAGCGACCGGATCAGAGACACGTTCTGTCCCGCTGTGACCTTGCTCTCGAGTAGTTGGCGTACGAGTTGACGAAGAGGCACAATGTTGCCTTTAGCGAACGGTTGTTGGCGAACAAGTTTAAAGTACTGATAATAGCAGTCGATATCAGGGCGACTGATCAAAAGATGACCATCCTTCGTTTTGGCAAGCGGGAAAAAAATGCCCCAGAGTCGATGTGCTGCTTTCAAGTCTTTGCTATACATTGCTAGCTTGATGAGATATGCCAGTAGTCGTGGAGGCGGCGCGACCCCATCCTCCTGGATATCCTTCCAAATGAGTTCAGGCATATTCGCAGGAGGACGGTACTTGTCCCTGGTGACCCCGCCCATGCGCGCTTCCAAGCACGCCGTCAAGAGCGCCTCATACGGCCACGAAAGTGTCGAAAAGTTTCGACGATTCCACGCCCCGTCGCTTGCCGCGGCGCTCATTGTGGCCCGGAACGAGCGATACGTGTCGATACATCCGCGTACATCACCCTCTCGACGATACGCTTGCATGAGCGCGTGGAATGCTGCAGGTGTCCAACGACCATTCCATTCCGATTGAGCGAAGCGCATACATTTGTCCAGAAGATCCTTGAGGGATTCGATGGATATGCCGTTATCGACGTGAATGTCCGTGATGAGAGTGAAGATATCTTCCTGTAGACTGGTCAATCGAGAAAGAACGCTGGCGAGAAACGCTTGAAATGCGATGGGATGTGTTGTATCTGACTCGATCCTCCATGGGATTCCATTTTCTTCTGCATGACGAAACTTCTTGATCATCATCCCCAACACGTCTGAATCTGCCTTTCCAACGCAGGCATGCGTCTGTGCGTCGTCCCACATACGCTGAAGAAGGCGACGCGCAAGAGGTAGGCCCTGCGAGTGCTCGACAAAAGCCCTTAAAGCCGCTCGATGTACAGTCGAACGGATCTGTTGGAGCGCCTTTTGATGAGACGAATCGCTGGTATTCCTGATAGCGAGTGTACGAACGGGCTCCTCCAGAGCATTCAACGAGTCCAGTATACGCCCGGTTTTCTCATAGAGTGGTTGCAGAGCCGTCGAACGAGCCCGGCCTCGGCGACGTGCCGATTGAATACCTTGTACGAGTCTTAGTAGTTCGAGCTCCTCCAACCGAAGGGCTTTCAGAATAGGTGTCACGTCGACATGTCGTCGTTGAGCGAACTCGGTCACAAGGGAAGCGGCATAGGTAGTTTGCATAACTCCTGAATCTGCCTGAGACCAATCGTCAGTAGTCTCCTCGAGATCATGCATAGCCAGACTCACCTGCGTCACATATGCACGAACACCGCCATCAGGCCTCGGAGCCAGGTTCCCGCAGCATTGTCCAATGTCGGGACTGCTCCTCATCCGACACCTCCTCGTGCCATATCCCGTGGCTGCCGCGAAAAGACGGGGCTTGGGACTCGCCGCCGGGGCAGTCAGCAACGTTGCGTGGTAAGTGATACGGGGCCCAAGTATGGACATGCCGAACCTGTCTGGTGCAGCTGGGGCTGGCGAACACAGAGACAGACAGACGATAGAGTCGAGTTGCAACTGAAATTGCTGTCTCACTCTTCTCAAGCTGCTCCGCACCGGCCGCCGGTGGATTTCGCCACCGCCACTACTCCAGATACATGTACTTTTCTTTTTACTATCATTTACAATAGGTCTTGGATACAGTCCCTTCTTGCTAGTTCCTACTCTTTCCTTGCGCTATTCTTTCTCATTCGCCTCGTTCATTTCCACCCAGTCCTCCAATCGATTCAGCCCGCCCTTGCCGAGCCCCTTCCAGTGATGTACAGCCAGATCACCGCCACGCCGGTCTCGCGACCATGCCGTGGAAATCATACTCGGTTCGAGTCCGTTCCAGCTAGCGGAATTGCGCAAAGATTCAATCATAATCCGAGTCGATATGAAGAACATTCGACCTACCTGACATCTCGTACGGTGCAAGAATTGTTCCCATGCGGGTCTGGATTGAATTCCGGAGTCGGACTAGGCGCCGAAGGATCGGTGTACATTCCGTCGGGCGTCTTGAGTGGTTGTGCTTTGGTTCGATCGAGAACTTTGCGGCAGGAGGTTAGCAGGTAGTAGCATTTTCTTGAGTGTGATGCATACCTTGAACCACTCGACCGTCCAACGCATAGATGTAAATGATGCCATTGGACCTGTAGAGAGACATCAGCGATATCCTCTCACGCGAAACACGGTCCCTGCAACTCACCCTCCCGTATAGATATACTGCCCGCCGGTACTTTCAATTGGACTAAAATGACACCTGATCAACGTTTTCAGAACATGATGCCCTCGGTACGTCATGACGCTGCAGTCCTTGGGATGCGCCTCGTATCTCGGCTTCTTGTAATAATCATTGCGATAATCCCAGTTTCTCAGACCATATCGAATCGACGCCGATTCATCGTGAGTGATATCCCGCTGGCTGCGCATCTGACGCAGATCCCACAGACGCAGCGCTTGATCTTTGCCATTGCTGATTACGTAGCGACCATCGCCTTTTGGTGAACAATGAGTAATACCTTCTGTATGCCCGCAAAGGACGCCCGACGGCTCCTTGGAAGCAAGCGAACGTCGATCCCTACAGGGACCACCGATAAGCAAAGTGTTTTCCGGAGCCACGGGATGAATCACGTACCAGACTTTTAGGTACCCATCATCCGACGCAGAAACCAACACATTGGTAGAACTCTCGTCTGCAAAGCACACCCCGTTCACTACCGCGCGTTCATGATCAGCTCAGCTGGCTATTGCCGTCCCAACGACCACCCACTACTCACCATCATCGTCGTGTCCGTACACATTCAAGATCCTTTGCCGGGCTTCCACATCGTACACCATAATCTGACCCGAACTGGCGCCAGCCACAATCTCCTTTTGGTCCGCTGAGAACCTGATAGACCAGATCTACAACCCGAGGATGAGTACCTACAAACGGGTGGACCCGCCCGTCGAGCACTCACTCCGAAATTTCCTCCGGAACCCCAATGCCTGCCATCCCGCCTAGCATCTCCACCCGTAGCCGCGAAATCCAACAAAGTATGTTCGTGATCGTGTTCCGCCGTTCGGAGAAGATGGACGTGTGGTGTAATGGAGGAGTAGATCATCCTACACCCCAGCCAGAACTTCGTCAACATTTCTGCGCCTGTCACGGAATAGTGAATGGTAGGAGTGACACGTACCACTCATTATCCCTCGACAAGTCAGCATCCGTGACCGTCCATTGTCCATAAACACCCTGTACCGTCTTGATCTTGTGAATCGAATGATCATTTCTGGGCTCATCGTCATCATCGTCATCTCCGAAATCATGAAACGCCCTTCGCCTCGCCCTTATCCCTGCCGTCGCCACACGTTGTCGCTCGGCCTCGGCTGCCCCAGCAGGGTCTTTACGCGGGGCTGCTTGTGTCGAGTACAAATCGAGCTGAAAAGCCTGGTTTGCAGTGTAGAAGAACGAGTAGTCGTGTGAGTGCTGGCCAATGTACGGAGGCGCGTCGTAGGTAGCCACAATGGTTCCATTGGTATTCGGCAAACATTCCTGCCCCCATCCCAACCAAACAGAAAAAAAGAAACATCAGCACCTATGCATTTCATATCCCCGACCTTTACACGCACCCGATTCCATTCCTCGAACCCGCTACGTCCCCATACGCCCCTTGTCCACGCCCTTCCAAACCCGACCATCCCATCCACCCACTTCCCCCTTCCAGCTACGGGTTTCTTGAGACCCTTGACCCGTTCGTGTTCGCCCGTGAGAAGGGATTTTGCGCTTGATACCGAGGACGCACGACGGCGTGCCGTGGGACTTGTTGGCGCTTGAACTGCCATCGCTGCGGGACTAGGCGGAGGCCGGAGAATGCCAGGAGCCGTTACGGGGGAAGTAGCCAATGCGCTTTCCCCTCCAGTGGCCCATAGCGACTTCCCACATCCCGCCTTCCCGAGCGCGTCTTCACCGTCGACCATTCCCGTACGAAGCCTGACCACCCCGGGCCAACCAGCCTTCCCAAACTCCCCACTCCTCGCTAACGCGCGTCCCACCTTGTTCCCCTCCCTTTCGATAGAGAACCAGTGCCATCCCTTCATCCGGCCGTTGCGCGCGAGTTGAGATGTCATTCGACGGCGACGGTTGAAGAACCCGTACCCCCCGATCGCGTCATCATCGTCGTCGTCATCATCGTCGTCCCCGCCGTCGTCATCATCGGCTTCAGAATCTTCCCCACACCAGTGAAAAAAACTCCTCAGCCCGGCTCTATCCGACATAACGAGCGAGCGGGCGGAACTCACCACCTCCAGCACTCGCAGAACGGGCAACAAGCCCCCTCAATACACCACGATCGAGCACGCCGGCATCTACGAGCTCTCGCAGCGCCGTAGCAGGGATAAGCAGCCGTGCGGGCCCGCCTGGACGTTCGGGAGGTTGGAGGTATCGTAGGAGGAGAGCTGCAGGCGGTATGTGGAGTATGTCGAGATGAGGCGAGGTGGAAGGATGGGAGGCAAAGGCATGGTCCCACAGGGCAGACCAAGAGCGAAGGTACCAGAACACCGTCAGAGGCCGAAAGAGGAGAAGAAGCAAACAATGCGAGGAGAAGTCGACAGGCCCCCCGTAAATACATGAACACCGTCATCGAGCCCGCCGTCGGTCGAAAAGAGCGTTAAGCCATTCCGGTTTGGGGTCATTCGATGGGATCGGAGGAGGAGCGATATCAAGCAAGCAAGGAGCGGACAAGGAATGAAAGAAGAGGAATAAGGCCAGGGTGAAGACGCAAATGTCAGCGCGTCTGCTTCTCTTTCGGCTCGACTTGCCTGCCATAACCCCACCAGTATCGCAACGGCACGCCACCATATCCCGCACACCAAAGGCAACTCGAAAGAAACAGCAAAAGGTAAAAGACATACACTGCACATCGGGCTCCTCCGCCTCTCCTTCTGCCTCCTCCTCTGCACGTCCTCCCCCATCCGCCCTACTTGAGGGGAACGAACCGGGCATCCTCCCCGTCTCCTCTCCCACAGTCTCCCGCGCCAACGCCCGCTCTGCCTCGCGTTCAGCAGAGACAAGCGCCTGGAAATCTTGCATCTGCTGCGCGGTAAGTTCGTCCTCGTCCGTGTCTGCCTCGTCCTGCTCCTCCTCCTCGGAGTTGCTGTGGCCGGAGGGATCCGAGGGGTGGTACGTCCCGTCTTCTCCGGATGAAATCGGCTCCTCGTCGTGCTCGAACACGACTTCCATTCCTCCGCCTAGATCCTCGTCGTCCTCGTCATCTGTGGGAAAATCATCACGATCGTCATACACCTACTCGAACGCCACTTATCAGCCTTCCTCCTCTCTCCTGCTTTGGCGCGGGACTGACCTGTATCTCGAGCACGCCGCGCTGCATCTCCCTTGCCCCTTCCTCGTCATCTTCGTCAGTCCATGCCGAGTCGTCGATATCCATCGTTGCGCTGTTGCTTCCCTTGGTCCCGTACCTGGATGACGTCGGGTCGAGTCGAGTCGAGTCGAGTCGAGTCGAGTACTTCGATGGTCGATGCTCATCGGCGATATCCGTGCCAGCATCGCCGGAACAAGGTGAAATACACGTCACGGCGCCGCATGAACAGTAGTATCTCGAGTGACACCATTCCTGCTTTCCACCTTCCACCACCCTCTTCCTCCCTGCATCGAAAGCGCCTATTCCACTGTATGCGGATCTCATGGCAACCCTGGAAACCCCCGATGTCCTACGTTTGACGAAGGACGCTCTGGACCGAGCAGACAAAACGCGACTATCTCAAGGTGCAAGGGACGTATCTCGAACCATATGTGTTACATAGTCTGGAAATCATTGTCGACTCGACAAGGCTGCTTCAGTGGCAGCCGACCCGGGACTCGCATGAGGAGCATCTCACCGCCAGTGACCCCAAGAAGAACGCGAGTCTTTGCGCGTCGTTGAAGCGGCAGAAGGATGCACCTCTACAACTTTCCACAACCGGCCAGGAAAGGCAGGCCAGGGTCAACGAACCCTCCCTCCTCCCCCCCTCTGGCGAATGATACCGGCCGAACCACTTTTCTTGAGGAAGTACGAAGGATGTTTTTCTCGTCTGGCTTGTCTTGAAGGATCCTGAATCGCACAAAACCTGCTTCAACCCGTGTTACGTATCCTCGGCCTCGCTGCACCGTTCCTCCTCCATGTGCAGCCACTCACTACGACACTTCCGCCTTCGCGAGGAATCCTTTCGCTAAAAGAGCGTTCGGAGGGAATCCATCCATCCCTTCATTTATTGCTAGGCGGGGAAAAGGGCTGAACGAGCTCGCTCAATCCGCCATTCATCTTTTCCCGGGTCCGCAAGTCGTAGACCTACTTATCCCGCATGCACGCCCTGGCTTTTCTTCACATCAGACAATTCAGTTTCCGTGCCGGAGGAGGGGGGGCAGAGGGGTGACCTGTCTGCGCCTCTCTGTCAATCCAACCCTCGTTGACCTGCGGATGAATGTTCGCTATACCGCACAGTTCGTTCCGCGCTGTCACGTTGTGTTGTTCGTTTACCGGTGTGTCTTATGCTGTGAGTACCATCCGTCCATCAAAAACTGCTCGTTCGTTCGTATACATCAACAACCAAACCCACTGGTCGTATCCGCGGTATGAATGTATGGGTGGTCGGTCTTTTCTTGTTGATCTCCTAGTCCTGACTTCTGCAGTCTCCGAATACAGTTGCGTCTCTAGTTCCTTGGCCGTCGTCGTAAAGAGGAAGGGGAGGAGGGAAAGAGAAGACAGGACGGCGACAGGAAGTCGTACCCTGTATGTCGTGAACAGACATGACGGACAGCATCTTGCGCTCCTTCTGCGTGACTGCCACCTATTAGGCTTCGGGACCACTCTGCGGGTTCTTGTTGTCGATCAGCATCAGTCAACCTCGCACAACCAGGCGCAGGGTGGAACGGACGTATGGAGATCATGAATCGCTCGGGGTGTGATCAGGTCCCCGAGAGAACGAGTGACGAGTCTCTCGAAGGACGAAAGGAGTGGAACAAGGGAGTCACCAGTGGATATATTAAATAGATACATTCCATGGAACCCCTATCCACATTCCCCGCCTATTAACAACACCGCGACCCCTCTGTGGGAAAAGGTGCCTGCACAAGCACCACTGATGCTACGGATACGCTTTTGCGGGCGTAGGCCCCGAGTTGGTGCACACGATGAGGGACTTGTGTGCCGCATGACGAGGCATGCGCGGGAATCCAGAAATACACGTCATTCTTCGGGGAGGGAGATGACGTCGCTGCCCTCGTTGGCTGGATGCGCCGTGTTCATTTCGTCCTGATTATTCCACCCCATCCACTACCCCTCCCTGTCCCCCAACAACCCAGCCACAACACACCCCACCATGCCCGCCTCCGAACCGCGAAAGGTCCCGCCGAGCAGGCATATGGTGTGGTACCGCGAGATCGTGCCCGGTGAGTCCCGCCAACGTGCGACGCAGGGATCGTGCTGACGACGGGCCTGTTTTCTGATTCCTCGACTGGACCATGCCGCTTTTCCACCCCATCCTCTCCGTTCGCTCGTTCGCTCCATGCAGCAACCGTGCCCGTCATCCTCCTCGGCACTGGCATATTCTTCACCCTCACACTCCTCCAGACGCACCTCTCCCACTCGCGCTCCCTCGCCGACTCGTCCGCCCGTATCTCCCGGCTTGAAGAAGAACTCGCCGATTTGCGAGCCCGTCATGCGCGGCAGGCGGTGACCTGGAGCGCTGGGCTCGGCAGGGTCGTTCGCCGGGTCAGGGATTTGGGGAGGGAGGTCCACGAGTTTGATGAAGGGAAACATCATGTGACGACGGAGGGGACGCATGATGAACCGTCACCGTCGCTAGCAACATCAGCGCCAGCACCAAAAACTCCCGCCGTATCACAGGCGATGACCCTCCCCGCGCGACTCATTGCCGTATTCGGTAACAACAACACACACACCAGCACGGAAGACTCCCTCACCGCCAACGCCGCCCAGGCAGCAAACACCGTCGAGTCCACTCTCTCCCACACGGCCGACCAGATGGCCTCGACACTCGACCCGCTCGCCCAGCGTGCAGGCAAGAGAATGGACCAAGTTCGGGAAACATCTGCGCGAGCACTAACACGCGCCACGGACTCTGCTGCGGAACTCGCTGCGGACGTCCGTTCCACGGCGGAGCAACGACTTGCCACCCTCCCCGCCACCCCAGAAACCGACTTGCAGGGCGCAATAAAGGCCGCTCCCGGTGGGGAGACATTTGCTGCGCGCCTCTTGGCGACGTTTGGTGACCCTCGGAAAGACGTGCAGAGGACGCAGGCAGAGGTAGAGCGTCTGGAACACCTCGCGCGGGAAACCACGGTCGATGACATCGCCTCCGCTGCTTCCGACGTCGTTCACCGTGTCGAAGACAAGTTTTCCGCTACCACCGAGCAGATCGCACAACGCATCGACCCTCTCGCGCAGCGTGCCGGCGAAAAGATGGACAGGGCGCGGGAGTCGTCTGCGCGTGTGCTGGAGCAGGTCGGGGAATCCGTACGCGATATCGCCGAGGACGTGCGTGAGGAGATGGAACACCGGGTTACAACCCTTCCCGCCACCCCGGAAACCGATTTGAAGGGCGCGATGAAGACTGCTCCTCTTGCTGAGGAATCCCTTGCCACCCGCCTTCTTTCGACGTTCGGCAACCCGGCGGCAGACACCGCTAAGACCCAGCAGGAGATACACGATGCCGCCGCCGCCGCACAGCGCCTTTCTCAGGATGTACGCGACGTTCGACTGAAGGACGTCACCACCGCTGTTCATCGTGCGGAGGACAAAGTCGAATCAACGCTCGCCCACCTGGCGCACGATGAGCGCGTCGAGCCTGTGGTCGCTGCTACCTCTCAAGGCATCAACACTCTCCGTCGGTCCTCGGAACAGGCACTCGAGAAAACATCCACCGCCATTTCCCACGCCCAAGAAGAATTTCAGCAACGCCTCGCCACCTTGCCCCCACCTGCTACCGACCCTGCCGCGGACCGGGCGTCCTCGCTGACCGCCGACCAAGGGGTCCTCGCTTCGCGTCTGATCGCGACGTTCGGCTCACCGGCAGACGACCATCGCGCGACGCGCCAGGAATTTGCGCAAGTGGTCGAGGAAGGGCAAAGGCTTGTGCAGAGGGGGGAAGAACAGGTGCGGCCCGTGGTAGAGCGTGTTGAGACTGTCGTGGACGACGTCAAGGAACGCGTTGTGCGGGATGCGGATGGTGCGAAGAAGCGGTGGTGGAGCTGATCGCTGGACACGGTGACGACGACGACGACGACGACGACGACGACCACGACGACCACGGGCGAACGGTGGCGAATACACCCAACGAAAAAAGGAAGAAACCGCTACAAGGTACTCGAGTTGACTTGCTTTCCTTCGGATTATTCACATGGATTAAGAACCCAGCTTCCTGTAAATACATATAAACGACGACGCAATGACCGTGCGCGCATATCGCATAACCCTGCTAATTTGTACTCTAGGACTGTAAGCCATACATATACATACATACGGTGATGCCGTATCATCTTAGCATTATGGTGTGCGACGCCCGGTTCTGTCCTGGCACGTGCCCATCGCATACTCGAACTCGAAGAAATGGCGGCGCTGAGTAGCTCTTCCTGCTCTCTCCTCCCCATATAACGGCCCTGGAAGCCCTGCTTTCGAATCTAGTACGTGCGCCCTTCTCCGCCATCTCCTCTGTGACTGCGACCCCCTCAGAAGCACGCATCTGTCCGAAACAAGCACTTGCATGGATGGGCCATTCGATCATGGCTGTTGGACGAGTCAAGGCGGGACTTGCCTGGTTTACCTCATGCTGCAACATCTTGTCGGCTTCGGTTGGAACGCATGGAACACTTTCTTTACCATCTCTGTACCATTGAACCGCTGGTTGCCGCTGCCGCCGGTTTCTCGCTGATTCTCGGTCATCATCCAAAATTATGTATCCCAAAGTTTGGGTAGAGGGGGAGTTTTATGGGGCATAGATTGTGTCAGGTTGTTGGGGAGCCTTCCCTTACCCACAGGGCGGCGAGAGCAGTTGCCAGACAGCAGATAGAGGGCCGTGGTGAACCGTTGGGCATGAGCACGCACGTCTCGCAACTCTGCGACAATACCTTTGGATCCCGCCTTGCACCCGGATGTCGGATCCTCCTGAATGCTCTCAGAGAGCTTTTTGGGGAGCGGATGGATGGCTAGTGGGTGAGCTACTACAGTAGGTGGAGATAACTAGCTGAATAGGCTGCCAGATAACTGTGTGAAAACGGGATGGGGAGCTGGTGAGCCGAGGCTCCACCGCAGGCTCCGAGTCCTGCACTCACAAACCGGTTGCTCTTCAAAGCTGGATGATGATGGCCCGGGATCCCTCCTGCAGAGCTGCACACCGGAAGCTACGCAGTGTGTACCGGTAGGCAGCTCGGGACTCGCTGTACGGCTCTTGCAGGCGAAAGCAGCTTTTGCTCCCGAGTGACGTTAACTGTTCTTCCCGGACGGGAGCCGTGACAAGCGAGTACACAGAGGGTTAGTACAGCGTTAAAGACGGTGGTGTGAAAAGCTGTTGTGCATATGGGTAGCTTGGCCCGGAAGGGGGTGGGACACGAGCAGTAAATACATCTCAGGTATTGTTCAGATACGTACTGCTTCGTGCTGGGTGACAGCCTTGACCCGGTGAGAGCTCCTGGTGGAAGAGCCACTGTCCGGGCGCAAAGGCGTACGCTGATCCATATTTCATCAACTACAGTTACCGCGATCCGGTGATGATCGACAGCATCCCGCCACGCGCTTCGGATGTGCCAACATTTTCCCTGGATCGGCAATCGGAAGGGGGGCTCATATGTGAAAGTCACCGCTGAAGACATGTCTTTGTTTCACCCGCGGCATCATTCCCCACGCGGATTTGCAGCAGCCCACTAGCGTTTCCATGTGCCATTCGTCCTTCAGCAGAAACGAAGAAGCTAAGGAACCTCCCCCTTCGTTCCGCTCTTGTGCTAGCGCCTGCCACTTAACAGGTACACCTCCAGCCCCGTGCGCCTTGTGCCGCGAGCTTGATATTCCCGGATAGAACACGGCACGGGACTCGGTGACGGATACGGCAACTAGGGAGCCAAGGAGCCAGGGAGCTCGGATCCCAGGCTCTGTGCTGTAGATCGGTGGGCGCATACACGGTCTTTCGTTTTCATCTTCAGCAGCGTTGGTCGAGCGTTTATAAGAGCCTTGGCTTCTTTGCCAACACCCCCAGCTGCTTCTTGCGTTGTTGTCCCACACTCCACTTTACACATCCACCATGCAGCGCTCATCTGAAGACGTCCCGTCAGACGTTCGACCAACACTCAACCATTCCGTTTCGGCGAGATCAGATGTTGGCCTGCTGAACGACGCCGCTTCAGAAACCGTTACCACGTCGGGTGCTCGATCGAGTTACATCGATACGGCAGACATCTCTCGTGTCAACTCGGCAGAAGAAGTCCATCCGGTAGATGTTCACCTCGCCAACAGTGCAAATCCTGCTTCCATTTCGCAACCTACGCTCATTCCCTCCGTATCAGTCACCAACTTTGAAGATGTCGCAGCAGAAAACGAGCTGGATGAAAAGCTCGGCGGTAGCTATGGCGCAACCGGTTCCCGACCATCGAGCATGTTCTCTGGCTTCAAACGTCGGAGTAAGGCACCGTCTCGTGCTCAGTCCGTTCGTTCTGCTGCAGGAAAATCATTCCGATCAGACAAGACGGGTATGACGGGTCGAACGAACGGAACCACCATGACCGCGCGAAAGCCGTTCCAGAGCACGAGGCTCAAGGGCGAAATCTACAAGCCCTGGTTGGAACACAAGGACCCGGCTTTGCGATGGGCTCGATGGATCACTTTGGCGTGTATCGCCATTGGATTCGGTCTCGCAGGATATAGTGAGTTACTTATCCCTCGGTTGCGTCAACTTGGCGACAAGCTGACCTACCGTTCCCGTCCCAGTCTGCTACGATGGAGTTAGAGCAGTTCCCTCGGTTGGCAAGCTCTGCCAAGTATTGGATGATGACTTTAGCAATGGGTTCAACACTGACATCTGGACTCGAGAAGTCCGTTTGGACGGTTACGGGTTAGTCCCTTTATTGAAATATTCCTGGTCGGTGCACCAAAACTAACGTGTTTGTTTCCAGAAACGGGGAATTTGAATGGACTACTCCTGACGAGGAAAACTCGTTCGTTCAGGATGGCACTCTGTACCTTGTTCCCACTTTGACTTCGGACAAGATCGGAGAGGACGCTGTTTCCAACGGGTACACCTTGAACTTGACCGTCGACGGCACTTGTACTTCTACCAACGTTACTCAATGTGCCGCCGTCTCCAACTCGTCGCTCCTATCCGTCATCAACCCCGTTCGAAGCGCCCGACTTCACACCAAGAAATCCGTCAACATCAAGTACGGTAAAGTCGAGGTGACTGCGAGGATGCCCACGGGTGATTGGTTGTGGCCCGCGATCTGGATGATGCCCAAGGACAACGTGTATGGGGCTTGGCCCAGATCCGGTGAAATCGATGTAAGTCGCGTTTGAGCATGACCCTTGCAGCGCGTGCTTTAGCTAAACCCACGTGAATGTCCAGCTCGCTGAAAGTCGAGGTAACAACGCCAGCTACGGCTACCGAGGGAACAACTACGTATCTTCCGCTCTGCACTGGGGTCCTACCGTTGACATGGACCGATACTACTGGACTCAAGGCTGGCGAAACATGCGTCGATCCACCTGGGCCGATGATTTCCACACGTTTGGCATGGAATGGAACGAGAATTTCCTCTGGACGTACGTGGATTCCCGAGTCAACCAAATCATTTCCCTGCGATTCAACAAGGAATCTTTCTGGACTCGCGGCAAGTTCCCGAGCACGTTCACGAACGGAAGTGATATCGTCAAGTTGACCAACATTTGGTCGAAATCCGAGGAAAACGTGGCACCGTTTGACCAAGAGTTCTACTTGATCTTGAACCTCGCCGTGGGCGGTACCAACGGATGGTTCCCCGACAGTATCGGTGGTAAGCCGTGGATTGATGATTCGCTCAGTGCCATGAGCGATTTCTGGCTCGCCAAAGACAAGTGGTACAGCACTTGGCCCGAGGACAAGACCAAGCGAGGGCTCGCCATCAAGCACGTCAAGATGGTAAGCAGTTCACGCTTCTTGATGAATGGGATGGATCCTAACCCCTTGCTCTTCACAGTGGCAAAAATGCTAGAGGAGGCGACTGGAACAACTATAGACGATTTAGGCGCTCATAATGATTGTATATCAGTGTATTCTGTCCATATTGTAGCACCTTGTCTGGCGGCAGCGCGAGCAGTAGGTGGAGGTCCTTCTCCTCTCGTTCCCAAGAATCCAAAGTTTCAGTGACCGAAGATGGTTGCTACTGTCGTGAAGCCAAGAGCCGAATCACGTTGCGGGCGTACAACCATGTCCTATCCAGAACGTTGCAAATCAACTTGCTACGAAGACGACATGTAGCTAAGTGGGTCAGTCCAATGCCGCTCATCCCTGACAATTAGCCATGCCTCAACGGCTACGACAACGTCCCAGAAACAGCGGAACAACAAAGTACATTATATTACATATACTGCAGATACAACAAGTACACAAACCATCCCCATCTATCACGAAACGTCTCTACCTTCGTCGCGCTGATCGTCCCGACTTTCTCCTTGCCTTTGCCGTACCCATGTTGTTCAACCCCTTGCTGTCAGGTCGGATAGAAAGACCCTTTGACATCCGCCACTCTTCTCGTCGATTCAGTCTTGGCCCGGAAGTCGAGATTTTCTTGGGAGCTTCCATATCGGCTGTTTGCACAAATATTGGGCAATCAGAATTTGAAACACCAGGGCGTGTGACGTTTGCCACGGGACATACCATCATCTTCCTGCTTGACAACTGAAGCAGTAGCGTCCTTGACCTCTGCCTTGACTGGTTCTCCATCCACCTTCATCTCATCTTCCTTGACCTCGTGATCATCGCCACTGGTCAGCTTTGCCGACAGACGCTGCAGGCGAGCGGCATGGTGAACGGCGTAGAACGAGTCGGTCCGCTTCTGGGTCCGGGCCGCAACCTTCTTCTTGTTTCGTAGTGATTTGCCCATTGTGGTATCAGAGTAAGTGAACGAGTGTTATGTGTGTCTCCGTGATCGATGGCTGGAGGAGCAGGCAAGTATGGACCGAGAAGAAGCAGGCAGGGCACGATAGCGACCGCTTGCCTCGCAAAATTCGTGTCTGACCGGACTTGGCCGGGGCCCGTGGCTCGTTATGACGTGGCAAGGGAGGCAGCGAAAAGTAAACAACCAAGCTCTATGCACAGGGCGCCCTCTTGCCTGTTACATCTGAGCTGACAACTGTTACAGCCCAGTGGCGGCTCAGACTCTATTCCACCTGTCACTTCAGCAGAGGAGAAGCCATGGAGCCCACCAATGAAACGTATGTCAACATCCTCCTCGCTTCACCATACCTTTCTAACCAATTCACATCCAGCTTCGATCATCTTCAGCTCCGGTCGTACATGCGCAAGGCAAGTGGTACTCCCAGCCTCAAGTCCAGCGTTATTGATAAATGCTTGTTTTATAGCTACTAGAAGCGTCTTTGCCCAGTTCGTCTCCGTTTCCCATCTGAAGTGCGGGTTCGGGCTTATATTGTGGATGTAGATGTCACGTTTGAAAAAGAACCAGTTAAACAGATAAGCCAGGAACTCAGTGCGGTGAGTCTCCACTCCATTGAATCCCCTTGCAACTGCTAACAAACCTTCCACACTGCAGAGAATCAAGGACCGCATGGTGGAACTAGGCCCCAAACACTGGAAATACGTTGCAAGTCACTCGCCGAGCCTTCCGGCCATCCTTTTACTCACTCATGACAAACGATCTCCAGGTAACGATACTGATCAACGAAAATCTCGGCCAAGGTGGGAGGTGAGGCCTTTTGGTCAACTGTTTCCGATTGTTGGCTCAGGCGCTGACAATGATGGTCGTTCCCAGAGCCGATATGGCCAACCACTGGGGGCCCAAAGACCAATGCATACAAGAGATATACAGTAATGCGAGTACCTGGCCGTTATTAGGCAGTCCCTTCATACAACTTACCCGCACAAACGTCTGTCTAGTAGCCCAGTATCATCTGCGTATGCTTCGCCTACATCATTCGCCTCCCCGCTCCACAACCGCGGCACACAGCTCTACCGGCCACATCAAGCAACCTCACTCCACCACTGACAGCGCGCAATAGCAGCCTACCCCGCCCGACGAGCGCCGCGAGCAACACGTCCAGCCAGGCAGAGAACAGGTATCTCTCTCAGTAACGTCTCTACCAGATGCGGTGCCCAGGAGCGAAGAGCATCCTGGACGGAGAAAGTCTCTGGAACCCTCCATTACCTGGCGCGAAGCTATTCAGTGCCCCAAGAACCACGCACCATGGTCTCCCGTGTAGGCCTAGCAATGCTACTCTTATACGGGAAGAAGAAAACTCACGGCGCTCGAGACAGAGGACCCGGACACGAGGCTTTTACACCTGTATAACACTCGAAGGACACGGGGCACAGAGCACGGAGCGGCGAGGCTGATGCCTGACATCTTAGGGGAGGGTAGCAGGTCCGACCGTCAGTTGTATGCAACGTACAGCACCAAATATCGTGATTAAAGGAGGAAACTAATGCCGCGGCTTTGAGCTTCTTCATGAACGATTCTTTGAATTTGCCTCTTGATCTCTTTGAGTAAGTATACAACTCGCACAACTCCCCTAATCCGTGTACGCGCCGACGGAAGCATCTGCGGCATCTCTCGCATACTTGAACAAAATCCCCCTCTTATACTTTGGCTGTCGTCTGCCTGTCTTCTCCCACTCCTTCTTCCGCTCCGCCATTTCTTCATCTGACACTTCCACGGAGAGCGTGTTCTTCACTGCGTCGATAGTCACCACGTCCCCGTCCTTGACCAACGCAATTGGCCCGCCGGAGAACGCTTCGGGTGAGATGTGGCCGACGACAAAGCCACGGCTGGCGCCGGAGAATCGGCCGTCGGTGATCAAGGCCGTGTCTTTCCCCAGACCGGCACCCATGATCGCACCGGTAACTTTGAGCCTGTATACGAGGAGTAGTGAGTACTTGACTCGTCTGCGGCGAAAGAAAGCCTCGGTCCGACTTACATCTCCGGCATTCCTGGTCCACCCTTCGGGCCTAAAGCACGACCAAAACAAATCAGCACCCCTCACCATGCTAAAGGACCAAAGACCTACCCTTGTATCTCAGCACAACGACCGTGCCCTTTACCAGACGGTGTTCCGCAATGGCATCCAACGCCTTCTGTTCTTCATCAAAGCACATGGCTTTACCCTGGAAGTACAACCCTTCCTTGCCCGTAATCTTGGCTACTGCTCCTCGTGGAGATAGGTTACTGTACATGAAAAGAGCTTTTAAAAATGCGAACATCAGACAGGGTCGAATCGTCCTTACCCCTTGAGAATCCGCAAGTGTCCAGTCTCCTTCATGGGGTTCTCGAGCGGTCTGATAACATCTTGGGTAGTGAAATCAAGCGTGGGCGCATGTTCCAAGTTCTCCGCCATGGTTTTGCCGGTAACCGTCATGATGCTGCCGAACGACAAGAGTAAGCTCTCTCGTCACACCTTCGCGGAATCCAAGCGACTTACCTGCCGTCAATCATGCCATGCTCCATCAAGTACTTTAGAATCGCGGGCGTTCCTCCCACCTTGTGCACGTCCTCCATCACGTATTTTCCACTGGGTTGTAAATCCGCCAATACGGGGGTCTTGTCCGCAATAGTCTGGAAGTCGTCAATGGACAACTCCACATTGGCTGCTCGTGCAACGGCCAATAGATGCAGGACCGCGTTCGTGGATCCACAGAGAACCATGGTGATGGTGATGGCATTCAAGAATGCTGGACGCGTCATGATATCGAGCGGACGAATGTTCTTTTCCAGCAACGTTCGCAAGTACTTGCCTGCTCGAGCGCATTCCTGTTGTTTCTCCGGGTAGATCGCTGGCAGACTGCTGCTGAACGGCAACGACATGCCCATAGCCTCCATGATTGACGACATGGTGTTGGCCGTAAACATGCCACTGCAGGAGCCATATGAGGGGCAGGCATGTCGGACAACATCATCGTGCTGCTCCTTTGTCACATCGCCTGCAATGTATCCGCCGTAACTCTCGTAAAAGCTACCGATATTAAGGGGATCCCCGGCTTTGGCGTTGAGGGCTGGGCAATCGACGTGTCGCTGCCCGGCCTGGATAGCTCCGCCGTAGACGATCAAGGTGGGACGATTGAATCGCGCTGCTGCCATCATTGCTCCCGGCATGTTCTTGTCACATGCAGGCAGGAGGATGGCGCCGTCATAACGATGTGCTTGCATGATGGTCTCGATCGAATCTGTATGCAAAGTCAGTGGGACTCCTAGAACAAGCCTGGATATCAAAACTGACCTGCAATCAAGTCTCGAGAAGGCAAGGAGTAACTCATGCCGTCGTGGCCCATACCGATATTATCGCTGCGGAACAGGTCAGCACATTGAACACCCTCGTATCACGTTGGAAACTCACCTAACGCCCACTGTAGCCGTCTGGAACCCAATCATCCCAGCATCCTGGACCCCCTTCTTGACGATTTTGCCGAAATCATTCAAGTGAGTGTTGCAAGGGTTCCCTTCAAACCACACACTGGCGATACAGACCTGCGCCTTGTGCAAGTCTTCCGGTGTCAGCCCAAGCGCATACATGTACGCCTGGACGCCTCCTCGTGAAGGGTCCTCGGTGAGGAACGACGAGTGGACATTGATCTTGACTGCCGGGTTCTCCTCGGACTGCGGCTGGGGCTCCGAGCCAAAGGCTTCGGTCACCTTGGATCGAGGGATTGAATGGACTTTGACTTCTCCGGCGGACATGGTGCTCAATACGGTTGGACAGTGGCTGTGGACATGGACGTTGGGGACTGCGGGGATCGTTATATGTGCTGGTAGGACTCGCAATTCCGCCCTTCCTACTGGCTGGAACCCCGGTATGGCGAGGCTCCGGCTCGGCCGGACCGGAGCCTAACAGTCACGTGACCAAATTTCGGCAGGACATTACTCCTGGTACCAACAAACAGAGAGGATACTGCCAGGATTGGTTACTGTATGGCAGGCGTCGCGCGACGGTACTTGCCGAGCATGCCATAGCATACCACTAAGCAATCTGAGGCGCTTAGCATACCACAGAGCAATCTGAGGCCCTTAACATACCACAGAGCAATATCAGGAGCTCTACATGAGAGACCGGAGAGGGAAGGCGTCGTTCGGAGAAATCAGACTGGAGAGAGGGGCGTGGTTAACTCCCGCAAGCTCCCCATATCTTATATTATTGCGATGAAACAGGTTGCTTATCATGTCCCTGGAGCCGTCCAGATGCGACCAAATCCCTGATCCACCATCTGTCGTTGCAGCGCGCCTGTCTACATATACATATACAGGTACATCGCTACATAAACAGCCCCGCGTGGTGTACAAGACGCAAGAGCAAGCCGAACAGCAGCATAAGCGCGCAGCAGTATCCGGCTATCAAATCGGCGTATCATCATATCGTAAGAAGTCGCCATGTTTTCATCAGCTGATATCACGATCGGATACGCCCGTCCGTGTTATTGCTTCCAGAAGCCTCGCAGCTATTAATTACTGTACAGGTTGTTTTGTGGGTACATAGCAGCGCTCTTGGTAGGCATGAGGGAGGCTGCATGATAACATGCGCCAAGCTGTGGACCGCCAGAGACCCTTGATGGTTGATTGATTGCTCCTCTAAAAGCCAAAGAGAAGCCCAATGGTCACCCATGCAGCACGCAGCACAAACGATCCATACATTCCCGGTCCATCATCGCATAACGGTCGGAGATGTGAGCTCGACCGGGTACAGCGGAAAGCTTGCTGAAACGAACAATAGAAAGAAAAACGCTGAATCATTCTGATAGCTATTTATTCCTCATCTTGTTGGCAAACGAAGGGAGGAGTGGTTGGGTGATTCGGCCCTTTGGGAAACAGGTGCCGACGATGAACGACTGTTCGTTCGAGCTGATAAGCCCATTGAAGTCGTTGCGAGCGATAAACAAGGAGTAGCAGGGAAAACAAACGCTTAATAATCAGTCGAGTTGTTGTTGGTTATGGAGGGTGTTGCGTAAAATATAGGAAACTCGAAGAGCTGGGCGAGAAGCTGGGTGGCTGGGCAGCTGGCTGGGCGAGAGTTTGTTGCCCCGGCTGTTTCGACAAGTTGATTGATCGTCGTTTCGTTGGGCCAACCGACGCGAATTGGTGCCGAACAATGGCACTCTCGACTCTAAATTACGGTGAGAGACGATATTGGGTGTAAAGCTGCACCGAATATCTCGAATATTGTTATCTTTGCCAATTGTAACGGACCCCCTCGTAAATGGAAAACGGTGGAGCACGAGGTCCATCAGAAGGAACTTCGCTGACGGCTTCCATGGTTCCTTGCAAGCAGTTCTGTGTGCTGTATCCTGCAAGAACGGACGAGTGTTTATCAGCTGTTATCGCCCTACTGTAGGCTTGTAGCTATCGCTTTTAACAATGTGCTCTCGGATACCGACCGTACTCGATTCGACTGTGGCTCAGGCCGTTGCACGTTCTCACAAGTCTACAGCGGAGACTCTGATAAGTAGTACTAGGAGGAAGCTATCGTTCCTCTACGTCAAGCTGGGATTCAGTGCTGTCAGGTCTTGTTGGATGCCTGATTGATCCATCCCCGCTGATACCCGCTCTTCTCTATTGGCATCAGTTTAACGGCCTGCCATACAGACGGCTGACGCGTGCCTGCTCACGGCTGACAGATCACGAGAAACCACGGAAATCATCGCCAAGCTACCAGGTACCCCCCTTTTCCAGCGGTTCTTTTTACGGCACCCAAAAGAGCATCACATGGTGCCCATGGAGGTGCGGATAAGGCGGGAACGTCTGCCGGGCGCGATAAGCCGGGGACAGGGGCGATCGAGTGGTGCACACGATACCGAGAAAAAATTCGACTCGGTCGCGCTGCCCCCGCGCCCATTGATAACCCCGGCCTCCCTGGTCTTCTCTCCACGTCCGACTCCACCGGACGACGACACAGCGACCGCACATCATCTGACATCCACTCCCGGAGTACCCGGTGAGCATCCCCCGCGATATAACTAGCCCTCCTCGGTTCGCTCGTCCGACGTTGCCGTGGTGCTTATCCCTCCTCCGCACAGATAGGTTGACTGCAACACCTCAACCTATCCTCCTGCTTGGCTTCAACACCCCAAGCAGCCCTATCAGCTAGCATTCATCATGTCGCACAGCCATAACGTCCACGAGCTTCCCATCTCGGTCGCCTCACCGTTGCAGGAGGCAGCTCAGGGCGGACCACTTCACGTCGATTCCTCCTCCCACTCGTCGCAGGAAAAGGATTATGAAAAGCGTGCGTACCCGGCTACCGACGACGTAGAGGCTGCGCCGTCGACCGAAGATGAGGATTTGTATGAGGATGATGAGCCTAGCAAGTATGCCGAAAAGTGGAATGCATTCCGGGCGTCGAGGACGTTTACCATTATGCGTGACTTTACGTTGATCGGCTTGCTGGTAAGCCTCTTCGCCTACAGCTGCTCTCCCGCGAAACGGCGTCACTAACCTCTTCCCTGCACAGATCGGTATCTGGGTCCCTTCGGTCGTCCGAGAAAAGACACGGCACTACTGGATCATCACCTCCATCATCGCCTGGTTCTTCATCCTCGTCATCCTCTTCCACAAGTCCAAATACATCCCCAAGAAGCCCTTCTCCGACGCCATCAGCAAAGTATGGGGCGCGACTATCGCACGACCGTGGAACATGCTTCCGTACTACGGCAAACTCGGCGCAGGATGGGGCGCCGTCCTCGTCCTCTTCCTCGGCGCCACATTCGGGATCAAGCAGACCGAATCATCGCCGTACAAATGGCGAGTGGTCAGTTTGGTCGGGATGGCATTCATGTACGCCGTGTGCTGGATCTTGTCCTCGAGACGACGAGCCGTGCGAGCGCAACCCATCATCCTCGGCCTGTGCATGCAAATGATCTTTGGGCTGCTCGTGTTCAAGACAGGCGCTGGGTTGGCAGTCATCACTTGGCTCGCGCTCGCAGCGTCTGATTTGCTCGAGTCGGGTATTCAAGGTGAGTCCCGCTGCGATGCAACGTGATGCGCAAGGCACTTTCTAATCTCTGCTTGCTGTACAGGTGGTGCCAACTTTTTCTGGAGAGACTTTATCGAAAACGGCTACTTTTTCACAAACACCTTGTCCGCCATCATCTTCTTCGTGGCGTTTGCTACCTTGTTGAGCTACATTGGCGCCTTGACCTGGTTTGTGCAAAAGTTTGCCTGGTTCTTCTCCAAGACTTTTGGTATCTCGGGTGCCGAAGCCGTTGTTGCTGCCGGTAAGTGGATGGTATACCTGACATGTCCTGAGCAGCACCGGTCTAACATCGCATATGCGCAGCCTCCCCCTTCATCGGTCAAGGTGAAAACTGTGTCCTGGTTCGACCGTACGTCAAGCACATGACCGACTCGGAAATCCATCAAGCCTTGACCTCGGGGTTCGCCACCATCGCCGGCTCCGTTTTCATCGCCTACGTCTCCCTTGGTATCCCCCCGAAGGATCTGCTCACGTCCTCGCTCATGTCCATCCCGGCCTCGATCGCGCTTTCCAAAACGATGCTGCCCGAGACCCGTAAACCGGTGACGATGGGCAAAGCCGCCGTCTTTGAGCACGATGAAGCCGCCGATGGCCCGAAACCGTACAACTCGCTGCATGCGTTCTCTGAGGGCGCTTGGTTCGGCTTGCGTGTCGCCGGGTTGATCTTCTGTAACGTCTTGTGCATCGTTTCCGCCCTCTACGCCATCAACGGTGTGCTCGCGTGGATCGGTCAGTTCTGGGGCATTGCGCGAAGCGGACCAGACTCGTTGTCCATCCAGTTGATTGGAGGGTACATCCTTTACCCATTCACTTTCGTAAGCGTCACATCCCGACTCGTCCGCTGCGAATGTATGTTGATCCTTGTTCGTTCATGCAGCTTCTCGGTGTTCCTCCCAACGACATCTTGCCGGTCTCCAAGATTATCGCCGTTAAGATTGCTGCCAACGAGGCAAGTCGCACTGTCTCATGCCTGATCCATACACACTAACCTTTTCCCCCACAGTTTGTCGCATTTGACCAGATCGCCACCAACGCCAAGGCCGACCCCTTATGGGTGAGCGAACGAGCCCAGCTTATCTGCCGATAGTACGTCTGCTCTCCGTTTCCAGATTCGGGCTCTAAGATTGACCTTTTCTCCCGCGTATCAGCGCCGTTTGTGGGTTCGGAAACCTCGCTTCGGCTGGTATCAACATTGGTATCCTGGTCGCCATGGCGCCCAACAAGGCGGACCGAATCATCCGACTGACTCCACGAGCGCTGTTCACTGGTATCCTCGTAAGTTCCCGCCCGTTCGTCTTGCTCTATCAGTCAAACGCACCGAGATGACACTTGTTCTCTGGATGCAACAGGCAACGCTGTCTACCGCTTGTGTGGCTGGTCTTTTGGGCTAAATCACCCACGTCGACGCATGTTTCTACGTGAGACGGTGTAGGGTATCAAATAATGACGAAACATTATAATCATCGCCCGGGCTTGGGTGGTCGTGGGCGCTCTGCCCCTTGTCTCCCACACATTCTTCCTTTTCGCTCTCTCTCTCGTTCACTTTTCGGTATAGGTCAGGGTTGTTGTGTTGCCAAAACGGCAAATCGTTGTATGTCAGGCAAGCGTATGCGCAGCATGCTAGGCTAGGGTGCATGCTTAGTATTCTCCTCTTGGGCTATCCAGATGATTGTAGATAGACTAATCGTTTGACTTGCGTGATGGGTCACGATGGTATTCGCCGTGCTTGTTCGGCGCTGGTCCAGAGCTCCTCATTGCCATCAATGTATGCCTCCCCTCCTCACCAGACAGATCTCAGCTCATGTGCGGACGATACCTCCCCCGCTCCTCCCGCGCGCGCAACTCATCCGCTGTTCGCCGCCGGAAACCAAATGTATTTACACAGAGCCCGGAAGGGGTGACCTATGATCGCCGACGCGTCTCGTACCCATTCGAGTACCACACGCCGGAGATCACCCGTTTGGCCTGTCTGCCGCGCGACTGGCGGGATGTTACATAGCCTGCGGTCGAGGATCATGGTATAGAGGAGCACTACGCACGCGGTTCTTTCGCACAAAGTGAAGGAACGCCATCCGTCTACCAGTCCCGCGGCGCGCGTGCACAACAAGTCGCATTCAGTTTCCACAAGGGGCCGCAAAGGTCAGGCTCCAGGCGCAGACCTGCAGTTGCACCTCCTCGACGAGGAACTCCTTTGGCCCGTCACAACGGAGCCATCCGTCTGGCTGACGTGATGACGCGGCGTAGAGCGCGGCACACGTCGCAGGTATGGACGTGAGGAAGCGTCGGGAAAGACTTGTGCTGGAGGGGACGATCAGTAACGCGCACACGCCCGTCCCGGCACTTTGCAGGCGATTGATTGGGGGGCCATGATTGGTGTTGCCCACCTGACTTACGCCGGTCAAGCGTAAACCTCCTCTGTGCAGTGTTCCACCCCACGGTGATTCATTTCGTTTCATTTCATTTCATATCGTTGCCACCTGAAAGACGCACAGTTTCCGATCATCCATGCGCCAGTGCGTGTGTGTTACAACCGATCGACGCACCCGTCCTCCTGCTCAAAGCTTGGCCCTGCTCTCACCTGCCTTACTCGGTGCGTCGTGGTGGGATGAGTGGCGAGGAACGCGGGCAACAGCCTCGATCTCCACGTCCGTCCCGAACGGCAGTTCTCGGACGCCGATGCACGATCGAGCCGGTGGCGGGTTCGGCATGAGGGAGAGGTAGGCGGCGTTCATCGTGCTGAATTGGGAGTAGTCTGTTATCTGCGTGGCGGCGAGAGCGAACGGCGCGTGAGTACGTGACGGGTCTAATTGTTGTGCGACTACGAATGGATAGAGAAACGTGTGAAGAGGAGGGAGGAAAGCAAGCAAATGCGATGCCTCAATAGGAGAGTCACCCTGCGTCCATGCGCAAAGCCACGCGCGACAACAGGCAGGCAGGCGTTGCGGTTCCTTTTCTTTCTCTAGGATCCTCATCAGATGGTCGACCAAGAAGCTCCATCTTTAGATGATTGGGTCATGACGCTCACGCATCGAACGGACACCACAGTAGGTGCGTGACGTTCCCTGCTGTCGGTGTACGCTAAGCCACAGGACGTAAAACCCCAGGGCGAGGGCTCTAGAAGAACCCGTAGGGAGGGTCGTGCGGCGGAGTAGCAAGGGAAGGATACCCCCCGGGTGGAGAGACGACCACACGCGAACGGCGGAGGGGACTCACGAAAACGGTCATCTTGACGGTATGTTCCAGTCCTGATCCTGCGGCTTTCAGTACGCTATCGAGGTTCCTGAGCGCCTGTTTCTGTGCGGCGCGGGGCGCAACAGGACAACGAGGAGGAGCAGTCGAGGGTTAGCTATGCATGCTGAGGAGCATGTCCCGTACCAGCAAGTTGCCGGCGGGTGGAGGAAGGGAAAAGGTCAACGTACAGTACGTTCAGCAATCCCACCCGACACCAGTTTCCCATCTGGCGTCGCCCCGATCTGGCCGCTCGTGAAAAGAAACCCGTGGGATTCGATTACTTGCGCTGGGTGGTGGGCGTCCGGTCAGCTTGCGTTGCGCTGCGCGACGGGAAGGAAGCGGGGAAGACGTACAGAATACCGGCAACGGGGCGGGTGCGTTGGGCGTTGTGTGGGCCTTCCTGTCGTCCATGGTGGTGTGCAGGAAACAGGAGGAACGAGGGCAGACGAACGGAAAAGGGCAAGAAGAAAGAGGAAAGCGCGGAGTCCCGCACTGGCCGGGCGCCGAACGAACCGGCGGCCGATCACCCGTCTGCGGTTTCTCATTGTGTGATACTGACAAGGCGGGCGGGGCAGCGGCGGGGGCAACGGCAGCGGCGGGGGCAGCAGCAGCGACAACAGCGACGGCGACCACAACGGCACACCCACACGGAAACACCGCAACCGCAGCCGCATCACCAGACACGCGCGCCAGGCGGAGACGGGAACCCATCCATCATGGCCTGGCGGTACCTCGATACCTTCCCGTCCTACTCGGTCGCTACCGCCCCGCTTCCGTACCAGGGGCAAGGAGGACCATGGTGGGACTCGCCCCCGCCCCCGCCGCCGGAGGAGGGCGAGGGGTCCGTGGGTGCCGCAGCGGGGATGGGACGGGGCATGTTCGCTCCTGCTTCGCAACAGCAGCAGCAGCAGCAGACGCAGCAACCCTTACCGCCTCTGGATGACGCAATGGAGAATAACGACCCGGCTACGGCTCCCGCTGAGCAGCAGATCCCATATCAGTCAATATTGAACTGCTTCACCCTCTCCCACTTGAACAGCACCGACAAGCCTCTCCTCATCCGTCTCCTCCCTTCCCTACCGATCGCCCTCGGCACGCACTCACGGGACCCCGCGCTCTCGCCTTCCGGATCCACCTCCGCCTCCGCCTCCGCCTCCGCCTCCGCACACCGCCCGCGTTCACGACCAAGGGACAGGGAGCATGCATTCATGAGCGTGTCAGAGGCGGAACAGTGGCGTGCACAGCAGCTCGAGTGGAAGCGGGGCGTCGATCCGAGGTTTGATTGGGATGCGTGGCCGGGGACTGTTGGATGGCGGCTGCGGGGTGAGGCGGCGACGGCGGCGGTGCGGAGAGGAAGGGATGTGGTTGAGCCACTTGGAGGTGAGCCCGATTGCTTCTTCTTTCCTCTCTCTTCCTTGTCCTGCCTCTTTAAACGCGTTTACTAAGCCCCCCCCCCCATCCCTTTCTACAGCCGACCCCTTGCCCCCAGCACCATCGCCCACCATCCCGTCTGCCCGCTCTCCCCCATCCACCACATCCCGCAGAACTAGCTTTGAAGATGATGATCCCGTCGCGCGACCGCGCAGCAGCAGACGACGACGGATGAGCGCCGAGGAGGTACAGAGGATCCGGGAGCGGTCCGAGGTTGCCACGAGGGGAGATGGTGATGCTGTTGAAGAGTCAACGCACCTGATAGAAATGGACCCAGATGGACATCAGGGCTCAGAAGATCGCCCTGCCGTCGCTGACGGCGCGATCGTCTCTGTCGAACCTCCAACAATGGCTATTACCACCCTCGCCCCCACGCCCACTACAGCGACAGCGACAACAACAGAAACAGAAACAGAAACAGAAACAGAAACAGCAACAGAAACAGCAGCAGCAACAGAAACAGAAACAGCCGCCCCCCTCACCCGCGCGCATCGTCGCCGCCGCCCACCGCAGCGAAAACAGGTAAAGTTCGCCAAAGACCTGGAAAGTCCTGCGACGGCGCCGACGATCCTTTCCCGCTACTTCCCGTACAAGGTCTGGGCGGAAGCGTACGAGGCGGAGGAGGCGAAGCGGGAGCGTGAGAGGGAGGAACGGGAGCGACAGCAACAGCAACATGGCGGGAGCGGGGGCAGCAGCACGGGAAGACAGAGGTCCAAGTATAATCCGAGGTCGGAAGGAGGTCCGCGTCAGCAACAAGGAACGAGCGGGTTGGCGGAGATCCCGTTCATCTCCGAGTATGCGACGCCGTCCACAATGTTTTCTTTACCTTTGTTGTCTGGGCTCGGGCTCGGCGGCGGGCCTTCCTCTTCCGACACTGGCAACCAGGACTCTACAGACGGACCCATCATCACGCGCGCACCCTCCATCCCCGCCCACCGCGAGAAAACACCCGCCAAGCCCGCCCTCCTGCGTCGCGTCGCGGTGAGGATGGGCATGATGGCCCGCGTCGGCAGGGCCGTGGGCGGGGTGGCGAGGAGCGCTTGGGATGTTTTGAGGGGTGCTACGGTCGCTGCTGGGCATGGGGGTGGCGATAAGGAGAAGGAAGAGGGATCCATTGCGGCTACCGCTACAGGCTCACCGGGCGAGAAGAACGATGCAGCGGCAGAGAGTGGTGGGTTTGGTTCGTTCTACCTCTGCTCTGCCCCGTTTGCGAGGATTGAGGGGTACTGATCGCCCGTCCCATTTGTAGCAGGAAACAGACAGATATCGGAGGAAGCACATCCACCATCGGCGTCGGTACCACTTGCAGCGGCAGCGGCAGAGGCACAGACGCGCCTTCCACATCAGGATCAGCTCATGCACGACGATAAAAGCAGTACCGAGGCAGCAGCAGCAGCGGAGGAGCAAGGGGATCGATTCTACCGTGTTCCCGCATCACGGTCTCGTGCCCCGTCAGAGGAGAGCACGGATGACGATGCCTTTGCGGCTCTGATGGCCAGCCGGGGTCAGGGTGGCGTGGTTTCGAGTGTCGTTGCACAACGGAGGAGGAGCCTTGGCTCTGACGGCGGTGAGGAAAGACGGACGACGACGGTGGTCCTTACCTCTACTGGGGCGAGGAACCTTGATGGCCACGTTGACCAAGGATCACGTTTGGCCGCGCCCGCTCCTGATCAGCGGGTGGTGGATGTTGCGCTTGATGCGTACGCGGGAGACGACAATGACGAACACAGCAACGACTATACTGACGGCTATAACGACGACGACGATATGGGTGCCCCGGCCGTTCTTCTTCCCGAGATCGGGACCGCAGAATCGCGCCCACTCACGAGAGACAATACGGCATTCAACGCTGCGCAGCACGATTTTGTTCCGCTTGGAATTGACGGAGACGAGGATAAGATTGACGAGGATATGCCGATGGCCATGGGGACGACGGCGGGGACGACGATGGGGACGACGGCGGGGACGACGATGGGGACGAGGCCCAACGCGGCGAGAGCGAATGAACGATGGCAGTCTGGTTATCGAGACACTACCGAGTCGTACTGGTTCCGCCATTCCTTATCGGGCCGTCCTGACACCCAGCAGCATCAACGAAGAGGGTACCATGCGTACCTGCCTGCCACGGAGGGTGATTCCTGGGTCAACGACGAGTCGGACGAGGAGGAGAGTGGGGCGGACGATGCGTGGGCGGGACGTGGACGTGCGCTTGGGAGGGATGAGCATCCGGAAGATACAGCTCCCCGTCAACGCTTACGCAGTCCACCGCCTGAACAGAAACAGCGATCCAACGGGCATAGAAAACCAAAGACCGGGGAAGACGACGACGACGAGGAGGATGATGATATGGACGACACGGATCAAAAGACGCTCTCCAACTGGGAGGCCCTCCTGCACGCCACGCTGCAAAGCTACACGAAACGATACGAGCTGCCCGAGGACGCTGGCACGGACTCGGACGACGAGAACCCGGACTTTGCCGGGATCGAAGAGGACGATGAGGCGGAGATGGAGGTCGAGTCGCACGAGGTGCCCGAGTTGGGCGTCAAGCCGCTCTATGGATCCGGGTACAACCGGGATCGCGTGTTGCCCAAGCTTGCGAGGCCAAAGCTGGACGAGTGGGAGGACCATCGGGGGAGGTATAAGCGGCGCGATGATCGCGGCGGCAGACGACATCGGTTTGAGAGTGAGCGGTACCAGCCGTACCGTCGTCGGTAACCTCGCGGGAACGTTGTGGGGGAAACTGTTTGCATGGAACGATGGACGATTACGCTGTTATCGGAATGTCCTGTAGACTGGCGCCCGTGTACCCTTTGGCGCGCATCCATCATTTGTACCCTGACTGCGAGAGGCATAGCGAACGCACCCGGAACATTCGTGTTTCCGATGACACGACATGACATGACATTATTGTTGAAACGGATCGTGATCACAAGTTCCGAAATTACTGATCGCATGTACGCACACGAGCAAGCGCAACATCAACGCGCAGGACCCGTACGGCTACTCAATAAACTCTCTAACGTCCCTCGGCTTCCACTCGCTCCACAACCCATTGCTCAGCGGCTCACCCACGAGCCCACGCCCGTCGTGCGCCCACTCGGCTTTGAGGAACGCGATAAAATCCCCCTTTTCCCTAAACCTCTGGAGCGCGTCTTCTGGCGCCTCATGCACGATCTCCACGGACCGCGTCGTCTGGCGGGCGGCGTACAACCCGGCCAGGTCGTTGAACGTCGCGGAGGAGCCTTGGATCCTGTACTGCGCGTTCTGCAGCTCCGAGGGGGCTCGTGCTAGCGAAGAGGGCGGGAGGGGGTTAGCGCTCCGCATGCTGCCGCGTCGATGAGAAGAGAAAGCTTAGGGATGAAGAGGACTCTTACTGGTAAGCACATGCGCGATGAACCGTGCCGCATCCGCAATGGCGGTGAAGCTAACCCGCTCGTCGCCGGAACCGACGATGGTGATCGTGCCTTTGTCGTCCGGTCTACCTCCGGGCAAGGCGGCGCGCGCGCGCGGGGGGGGGGGTCAGCATACAGCCTGGGAGGGGAGGGAAAACGGAGAGGGCCGCACAACGTACCCCGTAAAATGCCCCACCCAGTCCGCGAACGGACCTGTGAAGAAGAGGGTATACGGGATTCCTTTGTCTTGAAGCAGCAGCTGCACACGTCTCTTGGCGAACAGCGGGGAATCTTTGTCGACTTGGGTGGTATCGTTTCCGTACTCGCTCGGCACGAACAGCTGAACCCCTGCTGCGGTAGCTTTCGTCTCCTCGTCGTTTGCGGTGCGTGTGGCGGCGACGGCATCCACAAGCGAAGCCTGGACGTCAAGTGCCGTGGTGGTGAGCGCCGAGATGACGACTTGGACGTCTTTGAGCGCGGCGACGAGGGAGGCGCGGTCAGAGTAGTTCACGGGGACGATTTGGACGCCGAGGGCTTCGAGTTCCTTGGCGCTGCTCGAGCCGACCTACAGTGTGGGGTGCGAGGGAGCGAGAGAGCGGGGGACCGGGGGAGCGGGGAGCGGGGGAGCGAGGAATATCAGCAAACATGGGACCTCGCTACCGTATCGTTGAACCCCCCCCCCTCTTCCTATCCTCTTCCAGAAACAAACAAGGAAAAGGACTCACGGACTCAGCCCTCGCGAGCACCTTGACGTGCACGTCTGGGTACGTCACCAAGTTCCTGACGATCAAGTTTCCAATGTTTGCCGATCTGGCAGTCCCCCCGCCGAGGCCGCCGGCGACTGCGAATGTCTTGTAGGTGGTCATGGTGTGTCTGAGCGTGGGGCTGGGGTCTGTGTGAGGGGTGAGCCGCCACGCCCCGGTCTTATATATCCCGCCTGCCCCGCCAGCACGCCATCGTGGATGCTCGTGTCTCAGCAGCGCGCGGAAGCTAACCGCGTGGTTCCTTGGTAAGCACAGTGGTAAGCACCGACGTGCCCCTTGCCGACTGCCCCTTCCCGACTGCCCCTTCTCGGACACCCAGTTGACGTGCTAGCATCGTTTGAAATGGCGTCAGCGTTTGCAGCTGACAAGACAAGTGTAAGCCCAGACGTGGATTTAGCTGGCCGTATGGTCACGCTCAAAATATGATGATAGCACGAGTGCCTCCAATCGCGAGGACATCTAATGTGATGGCTCCAATTCTCCTGAGCTGTCGGCGCACGCAAAGACGTGGGCGGTTATCGCGAGTCAGGCATGGATGACTAGCTGGTTGACTTGCTCTACTTACTGCCGGGACTCGACGCTACTTTCCTGCCGGCGCACAGCAAACGCTCCTGTTGCTGTGTCTCCCGTGCGGGGCCCCACAACGCGTCCTCTTTTGTTTTCCTTTGACGCGCTGCACTGCCACAAGCTGGGAACATCTTATAGCAAGCTTGGGATCACACCAAAGTCACCACCACCAGCACCACCACACACCCCACACCACACACCCAACCATGCTCCCCTCCGCCGGCATCCTCTCCCTCGCCCTCGCCCTCCTTGCAGCCTCGGGGGAAGCGATCAAGGTCACCTCACCGACCACCACCACCGTCCAGTCCACCAACGACGCCCTTGACCTGAAATGGGACAGCGTGAGCACGGACCCGACTAGCTTTGCCGTCGTGTTGGTCAACCAGGTGGGTCTTTCTCTTGTCCGCTTGATTTCCTCCGGCTTTGCGCTCCGGGGATGCCCAGCGCGGGACGAGAGCGCAAACGAACCATCAGTCGTTGACGAATCCTTTCTCCCTCCTCCTCCCCCCCCCCCACCGCCATCATTCTGCGACGAACAGAATGCAGCATACCTCCCCAACTCGCCCGTCACCCTCGTCGCGAACCAAAGCACCTCGGCGGGTTCCACGAGCTTGTCGTACCCTTCGTAAGTCCCTCTCTCCCTTCCTTTGACGCACGCATTTCCAACCACCTCACTTCACCTTCCTTCCTTCCTTCCTTCTTTTACCCTCACCTCACGCCGTCGGCATGTCCCAAATTCGCATTCCGCGCACCTTGGCTCGCCTGCTCGCCTCCCGGCTCCCGCACAGTGGCTCATGGCCCGCCGGTACCGCGTTCCAGATAAACCTCGTCAAATCGACCAGCGAAACCAATTCTATCCTCGTAAGTCCTCCCCCCCTTCCTTGCATTCACGGTCTAACACCTCTCTGTGATGTGTAGGCCCAATCCGATATGTTCAACATCACCGCTTCCACTTCTTCTTCCGCCTCGTCCTCTGCCTCCTCTTCTTCCTCCTCCTCCTCCTCCGCCGCCGCCTCCTCCTCCGCAGCGTCGTCCGTCAGCAGCAGCGCATCCACCACCCAGCCATCCATCGTCCAGTCCGCGTCGTCCGCCGTGTACTCTGGCAACGCACAGACTGGCTCCCCGGCGATTCCCGTACGTCGCGTCATGTTCCTTCTCCCCCCCCCCCCTTCCCGCCCCTCCCCTGTTTCCCCAATCCCTGGAGCGCCCCTCCGCCTCCTTCCGCGCAGAATATACCAAACACGGACGAACGGCACACGGCGCTGACCCTCTTCTCTCCCTGTGTGTGCATGAATGGATCCAAACATCTAGTCCGGGTCCGGGTCGGGCACTTCTGCCGCGGGTATGACCGCACCCGTTGTGGGCGGGTCCGTCGTGCTGATGAGCGGTCTATTGGCTGTTGGCGCCGCCGCTTTGCTCTAAACACTGCAGAGAACGACGACGACTCCGACGACGAGCGAGCGAGCGAGGCGCACAGCAGGCGGCGGCAACGGCGGGGGCAGGGGGAGCGCGACTCTCCACCAACATGACCCGCTCGCGCTGCTCTGCTACACCTTGCCCGCGACGACTGCGCCGCGCCTTATCGCCTTACGCCCCTCATGAAGAATCGAATAATGACCATACACACACTCCCTTCAACTGCTCCTCTCGTTTCCTCCCCCCTTCGTTTCCTCTCTTCGTCATCTTGGTTCTCGCCCCGCCACGGACCGACCACGCCGCCCCGCGAACCAAGTACCCCCCCCCCCCCCATGGGTCGTGGGTGGGTGCCTCGTTGTAACCCGCGCGCGCGGTAGGTCCTTGTAGGAAAACTGTGTACATGCGCCCGTTGTTTGGCTTGATGCATATAGATGATGAATGATTCGCCCGTTTTTTTCGTGTTGGTTCGGCGTCGGGGACTTTGGCTGATGCCTTTCCCCCCGTTGCTGTACAACGAGTACGGACACACGCTCTATCCTTTTCATACCTTGTTCACCCGCTTATCTCGGCATGCAGAAATGACCCCCCCCCTCCCCGCGTCGTTTCGGTTACGCCAAAAGCGTCAATATGGCCTTGACCACCTCCGGGCCCACATCCACCCCACCCCGGGTCTCCACGCTCTCAATGGCTTCATCCAGCTTGGCATCCAACAGCCTCCGCACCTGGTTCACCAGCACCCCGATCCGCGCCCATGCCTTGAGCCGAATGTGTCCGGTTTTACCGACCATGAGCCCGCCCGCGAAATGGTTGACAGTGACCGTCCCGCCGAACAGGAGCAGCGCGTACAGTGGGATCTGCCGCCGCCGCCGCCGCCGCCGCGCGTGTAATGAGCGAGCGCAGGATGAGCGCCACGTGGGACAGGGCAAGGAGGAAACCACACCACACACGCACCTCGGTCGCATCGAACAAGAACGGCTTGGACGTTTCCGCTTTATGGAAAAACGTCAGGTAGCCGAGTTTCAGGTTTGGTTCGCTGAAGAGGATCGATGCTGGGTGCTGCGAGCAGAGGAGGACAATGTCGCACGGCTGAGTAACAACGCCACGCGGACACGCCAGGAGGCAGGACATACGATAAACACACGGCCATGTTCATCATAGAACTTGACCTCTTTCGCTTCGTGCTGTATCCACCGGCGCAAGGCATCAGCGTTCAGATGGAGGAGTGATCAGAGCGGGCGGGTGGGCGTACCTCCTTGACCAAACTACCCGCCTGTATTTTCTCGAACCGTGCGTCCGGCGGTCTGATCATCGCGACCCGCGGGTAAAAGGCACCCGTCAAGATGGCTTTTAGCAGATTTTCATTGTCGCTGTTTGTATTCAGTGCCGCCAGATCGCGTTTAGCAGAGGGGACGTAACCCAGTTCGCTCAACGAGGCAAGAAAGTCTTGCCGGAGCGAATTGATGTCCCGCACGGTGGAGACGTTGATAAAGTTCTACAGAGCGACGGAGTTATCATCAGCCGCGAGGTGACCAGCCAATGCTGTCACATACCTCTTCGCAAAAACCGCGCAACGCAGAGTACCCCTTGATATCCCTTGTCGCGTCAAACGCACGAAGGTTTAAAAGTATATCGCTCTTGCCCCACGCGAAGCGTTGTTTCGCTCTATACATGACGACATGTCAGCAAGCAGCATCGTTACACCCTTTCAGAAACCAAACGCTTACCTCTTGATCTCATCTCGCTTCTCCATGGGTCCAGAAAACAGCGGCTTGCTCGACAGCATGGCGGCGATGGTCAGCACTAAGTTCAGCAACATGTCAGCCATGGAACAGTCGTTGCGGGTCCATGAACGCGCACCAGGATCCAATGCGCGGAAAACGCAACCGAGAACAAGCATCTGGTAGGAAGGTAATGTGAACAGTGAATTCTACTCGACTAGCGTGGACGACCTACCTTGGCAAGTCGCAAATCGACCGGAAGTGCCGCCATCTAGAACTTCTTATTGGTTAGCAACGTTCGCCAACTACGAGTATGCCGATACTGACATGTCTTCCAAGAGCCGTCAAATGACTCGTCATCGCTTCTCCCTCGACAGCGCCGAGATCGAGGAGTGTTTTCCACGCAGAGTCAATCGCTTCGATTTTCGGCGGATCAATCGCTTTCCTAGATACAGTAGCGGAATCAGCGAGCTTCCCGACCTTGGCAGGAGACTGGACTCACAAAAGGTATGATTTCACATCGGTACTTTGATCCATTGACTTTACTTGAAGAAACAGTGACTCGAGAGGGGTCCTCAGGATTTCGGGAATGGCAAATCGTGCCATGTATTGTTCCTCGATCCTCCGGGTAAACAGCTTGTAGCAAACCCCGGGCTTGACACGTCCTGCTCTACCCCTTCTTTGCTTTGAGGCGGCTCGACTGGGAAACAACCGATCAGCGACAACTCGCTCCAGCGGTCCGACGCGGCTCACCTCGTATAAGTCTCGACTAGCTTTGACATGCTTGTGTCTGGATCGTACTGCGTTTCCTTGACTTTTCCGCAATCAATCACGTAGACGATTTCTGGAATGGTGATGGACGTTTCGGCTACGTTGGTGGCTACGACAATTTTTCGACCCATCGTCTTGGCAAACACCTGTTTCTGCTCGGTGTTTGACAGGTTTGCGTGTAATGGCAAGATGGCGCAATCACGGAGGGGTTGGGCCTTGATCGCGTCAACGGTCGTCTTGATCTCGGCCACACCGGGCATGCTGGCGATGGAAGAGGTTAGGCCTTGGCCGAGAAAAGGGTCAATGTACGTACAAGATGAGGATACCTTCATCCTTTTTAGGCGATGTGCGGTCGATATAGCGGACAATGGATGCAACGAGGTCATACGGGATCTGCTGGCTTGTAGACAAGACTTCCAGGGCGCGTCTGGCATCATCATCGATATCCAACTTTTCTAGAGCATCACGTAGAGACTGTTTTTGCTCTTCAGATTGGCGGATTTTATACTTTGCCTGTTCCGGTCGGAACGATAACGCCGAGATGTAATCCTCCATGTATCTGTCGCGGAGATCAGCCGACATGTCGACCGAGTCCAGTAGCAGTACTCACAGGTCTTTGACAGGGTACGTAAAGCCTGGAATCTCCAAGGCCGGAGCGCCACCAAAGTAGTCTGCGGAGGGGTACGTCAACAGCTAGATCGTTTGCTTTGCGAGGATGGACACGTACCGATGAACGTCTTTTGATTGATCGTAGCACTCATCAATACGACCTGATGGACCTTGATCAGCCACAGCTACACAACGAGGCGGCTCGAATGGCTCACTTTGATGCTCTTGTTCCGCTGGAGCAGCTCACGAAGCTGAAGCAACAAGAAATCCGAGTCGACAGACCGCTCGTGGACCTAAAATTCTCTATAAGCCAGTAGTCCAAACCGGAGAAAACGCTACGCACCTCATCCACCACGATATGCGAGACACCATCGAGATCGGCATCGCCTCCAGCAGACAAGCGACGGAGAATGACACCGGTCGTCACAAACGAGATCCGGGTAGTCGGTCCCGTCTTTGATTCTCCACGAATCACGTAGCCCTACAACGCGACACATGAGCGCGAGACGAGACGAGACGAGACGAGAGGGGAACGGGACGTACGACACTCTGTGCTCCCTGATCGAGATCTTCCATCCGTTCATCTGCTACCCTGCTTGCGAGCCCCAGCGCAGACACCCGTCGCGGCTGAGTGACGACGATGCGTGTTTGTGCACCGCGTCCAGCATCTATTTCGTGGTCCAGAATGAACTGCGGAAGTTGCGTGCTTTTCCCACACCCTGTCTGTCGCCCCGGAAATCGAATCAGATACGGGCGAGGCAGACGAAAGGGGCACACCTACTTCACCGACAACGATCAACACCCGATTCGTTTCCAACAGCTGCGTAATCCGCTCTCTTTCCTGCCATGCAGGCAGCTTCATCCTGCCCTGCAGCATTGTTTCCCACCCGGGTTTGGCCCACATCGCGTTCCTCTGTTCGATCACAGCCTGTTGCTCGGCCTGTGTTGGATCCCTGCGTCTCCCCCTCCTCGGCTCGCGCTTCTTCCCCCTCACCTGGGCGCGTGGGGCCTCTTCCTCATCGTCGACGTCGGGCAAGGCGACGAGGTACCGCATAACGGCCATCACATCCGGCGGCTCAGCCACCGCCTGCGGCAACTGTTCCTCCAAAATCTCCAACATGGCATAAACGGCACCGCCGGCCCCTTGTTCCAGCAACGACCGGAGATCCGGTCTTTCTGGGTCCCTGAAGGCTCGTAAGACTGCCGCATGGAGGTGTAACCGGATGTATGCGGGCAGGGTAGAAGACGTCAGGTAGAACGACGGAGGGTTGCATGGATATCGAGAAGATGGGTAGGGCGAGGCGCGGGAAAAGATGACGTGGAGCGATAGGTCGTCGTCGTCGCCCGATACCGAGGAATCGACCTTTACGGCAAATTCCGTCGGTGATATCTCCACATACCGCTCCGGGCCCAACACACTCCCCAGCACCGTCTTTTCCTCCAATCTAACCACCTCTCTCTCCTCCTCCTCTTCCGCACTCCCCGTCCACCCGTCTCCATACTCGTCAACGCCCCACCCCTCCTCCGCCTTTTCCCAACCACAAAGCCTCCTCCCCAACAAATCCACCACCTGCGCGTCCTCCACCTGCGCTTGCCCCCGGAGCGAATCGACGACCCTCTCCACCGCCTTCCTCGGGAACCCGGCCTTCTTGACACACTTGTCAACCACCCAGCCCCTCACCAGGCCCTCCTGCCCCTCCCCTGCGCCTTTCACGCCCTGCACGAAATCCGCTCCCACGCCGCCGCCGCCGCCGCCGCCGCCGCCCGCGCTCGAAGGCCGGTACCGCGCGGGCAGGTCATCTTCCGGCAGGTGCACGAGGAGGTATTCTATCCCCGCTTCTAGGGGGGAGAGGAACGCGAGGGAGAGCGTGAGCGGATCTTTCCCCTTGCTTGCCCCGCCGTCATCGCCGTCGTGGCTCGACATGAGACGATCGTACGCGCCGACGACGGCGCCGACGCAGGACGTGACGTGCGCCGGCCGGAACCCGAGGTCGAGCAGCTGACGGGTCAGGGTCGGGGTGTCTATCCCTCCGCCGCCGCCGCCGCTGCCGCCATTGGTGCTGCCGTGACCTGTAGGTGTAGACGTTCCGCTGACGCCAGACGACGCGGGGGTGGATAGCCCGCCTCCTCCGGCCGTGGCGGCAGATTCACGCGTGCCGGCAAGGATCGCCGAGGGGTACTTTGACATCATCTGGTGCCATTAGTTGGGTGGCGCGCGCGATGCAGGATATGAGGGAAGGAGAGAAGGGTATCACCGCAGTCAGTCAAAGGCTGGGGATAGGACAGACTGCGGACATACGGAGCGAATAACATGTTCCACCACCTCTCTTTGGGACTGTGTCATCCTGACCTCGGGAACATTCGCCCATCCTCGGCCGCCTGGATGCCCACCCTGGTCCTTTCCCTTGGTCCCATTACTCGCCACAACGACAGCATCATCCCACGCGTCTCTCCCTCCCTTACCACCTCCACTGCCGCTCGGAGTCGCCTTGCGCGCCGCCGCAGCTCCCTGCCGCGCCTCGACCTCCTTCCTGGCAGCAAACGGATCCTGCGCCCACTCCCACTGCCGATGCGGGACGCCCGCGGCTGCGGCTTTATCCGCGAGCAGAGTGCTCCAGTACGGTCGGATAGCGGGGGGGAGGACCATTCCGAGGGGGAGGGTGCTGCAGAACTATGCGCGCACGAGTCCCCGTCATGAGTCAGCGCGCGGTGCCGTCAGAACGAAAGCAAACGAGGGCAGAGAGCGTACCCGGAAAAGCGCATACGTCGCCCCGAAATGCCGCGCGAGGGCCGTATCCTCCTGCTCGATCCGGGGCACGGGCACCATCCTTACCGTCTCCAAATCCGTCGCGTTCTTGTTCCTCCGTCGACGGAGGGTGACGACCGCCGAGTAGGTTTGCGGGCTGCTGCCTTTGTTCGGCACCTGCGAGGCGGGGGCGTAAGTGGTGAGTGCTAGACGGGACGGTGGAGAGGACGCACCGACTCGACCAGCGGCCGCTCCCAGCCCTCCTTGTGGCATTTTTCGTTGAGGAGCGTCACGGGCGACTTGTACCCGAGCGGGAACAGCGGCGGGGCCCGGGGCGGGGGAGCGTCTCCCGGCGGCACAGCCTTGGCCGAGTTGCCGGCGTTGCCGGACTTGACCACGTTGCGGGGTCCTTTGCGCGGAGGCATCGTCGGGTGCGCTGTTGCCGGTGCAGGGGGCAGGGGGCAGGCACGCGGGAGATGAAGAAACGTTTCACAAGCTGTTTCACCTCGATCGATGCCGCGGAAGCAAACCCGGGCGGTCTCGGTGTCCTCTTCAGCGGTGGTTAACAGGGATAGGGGACGGCCCCTGATCGCCGCCCCTGATCGTCCCTGATCGCCCCTATCGCCCCCCCTGACGCACGATGAAACACGCCGTCGTGATCGGCGCCGGCGTCGGCGGAAGCGCCACCGCGGCCCGGCTCGCGCACGCCGGCTTTCGCGTGGACGTGTACGAGAAGAACGGGTATTCGGGCGGACGGTGCAGTCTGCTGCGCCATGCCGGGTGGCGGTTCGATCAGGTGCGTCGGGCGCCGCGGAGAGCGGGGCGCGCGGAGAGCAGGACCGGCGCTGACTCCGCCCCGTCCCGTCACAGGGCCCATCCCTCCTCCTCCTCCCTCCGATATTCCGCGCACTCTACGCAGACCTCGACACCTCGCTCGCGCAACACATCGACCTCATCAAGTGCGACCCCAACTACATCATCCACTTTCACGACGGGGAAAAGGTTGTCCTGAGCACGGATCGGGCGCAGCTGAGGGCCGAGGTGGAGCGCTTCGAGGGGCCCGGGGGCGGGGAGGCGTTGGAGGGGTTTTTGAGGTGAGAACCGGCGACGTCCGACGAGCGAGCGCCGAGCGCAGCGAGGGGCGAGAGACGAGGGCGGAGCGTCGGGCGCCGTAGGCTCTAAGCCCGAAGGGCCGGGGGAGGGAGGGACGACCGACCCCTCCGAGGGCGGCGTAGGCCGCCGGAGCGTAGTCGCTCCCGAGCGAAGCGAGCAAACTCCCACGAGGGCGGCGTAGGCCGTCGGAGCGTAGTCGCCTTCACCGAGCTCGCAAGCGCGAGAAAACCTTGGGGGAGGACCGACCGACCCCTCCGAGGCCGTCGTAGGACGGCCGGGAGTAGACGCCTTCGTCGAGCGCGAGGGGATCCCGGGGGAGGGAGAGACGGCCGACCTCGAGTCAGTGTCTGCGCGCAGGCTACGAGTCCAAAGGACCCTGAGGCGCCGTCGGCTACGAGTCAAAAGACCCGAGGCGCCGCAGGCCATGAGTCCAAAGGACCCCCAGGCCGCCTGAGTCCAAAGGACCTCGAGGATGCAGGCCGAAGCTCGTGTCCGTGCCGCAGACCACAATTCCGGAAGACCCCGAGGCTGCCATAGGCCGACCGGGAATCATTCGAGCGAAGCGAGGGTAGTACGTGCACCGCCAGCTACAACTCAAGGCCCTGAGCCCGGAGGACGCATCGAGGCCGCTATCCGGCGGCTGAAATTAATCCGAGCGAGGCGACCATCTGTGTCTGCGGCGCAAGCTACGAGTTCTGCACCCTCTTTCTCCGCCATCCCATGACTCCCTCGACCGCGTCCCGTCACTTCCTCGAGCGTCGTGGCACGCGAGACCTGTTGTCCCTGTATGCGAAGGTACACGAAAGCGCTCTCTCGCAGGCTCGGGGGACTCTGAACACGAGCGGCCGAATTCCTCGGGGGGACCTGGCTTGGTTCAGTTTTCCGGACGATGCAGGGGCGGCCTCCAGGCTCTCCCCCCTTGCCCTTGTTCCCGTCCGGCGTCCACACACTAACCCTCATCCCCCATCAGAGAATCAGGCATCCACGCGTCCCTCTCATACACCCTCGTCCTCTCCCGCGTCTTCACCTCCTACCTGTCCCTCCTCCGCCCTTCGTTCCTCCTCAACGCGCTAGCGCTGCACCCGCATGTCCCGCTGTGGAACCGTGTTTCCCGGTATTTCAAGACGGAGAGGATGCGCCGCGCTTTCTCCTTTGGGTCAATGTACCTCGGTTCCTCACCCTTTGATGCGCCCGGAACGTACTCGTTGCTGCAGTGGACGGAGACGGTAGAAGGGATCTGGTATCCCCGCGGCGGGTTCCATCAGGTATGTCATTGTCTTGCGCTCACCGCATCGTCACTAACCCTACCTTTGCCCGCCCACGCAGGTGGCCCAATCCCTCGTCTCAATCGCCGAATCCCACCAGGCGAAATTCCACTTTTCCTCCCCCGTCTCGCACGTGCGTATCCCTCCCGGGTCGAACAAGGCCGACGGGATCGTGCTCGCGGACGGGACCGAGGTGGATGCGGATCTGGTGGTGGTGAATGCTGATCTGGCGTATGCGCATGGGAATTTGTTTAGAGCTGCCGGAACGACGGGGGAAAAGGCGGGAGCGATGCCGAGTAGGAGAGATCCGAGGCTGGCGGAAAAGCTTGAAAAGAAACCGCATTCGTGAGTCGCTCATCCTCTACCTTTCCTTGCGCTCCCGTTGACGTGCCTCCTTGCTCCAATGATAGTTGTTCCTCCATCTCATTCTACTGGGCAATGGACCGCCAGTTCCCTGCCTTGAACGCACACAACATCTTCCTCGTACGTTGCTACTCTCGCCGCACTCCAAAGGCCCTATCTTGAACCTGTCCACCCCTGCCCGTGCGCGTATAGGCGGAAGACTATAAAGGCTCTTTCGACGATATCTTCCGACGCCGTGGAATGCCCCGGGAACCGAGCTTCTATGTGAACGTTCCCTCGAGGATGTACGTGCTGCCCCTTTCCGCAGCTGCTGCAGACCACTCACTCCTTCCCTTGGCGCGCCTGCAGTGACCCGTCGGCCGCACCAGAAGGCAAAGACGGACTAACCATCCTCGTCCCGATCGGGCACATGGACCCTTCCTCCCCCGAGCGCACGGCTGAGGAATGGGACGTCCTCATCGCTCAAGCGAAGAGGCAGGTGGTGGAAGTGATGGAGGGTAGGTTGGGCTTGGGTGCAGGAGAGTTGGAGAAAATGATCGTGTGGGAGCACGTGAACACGCCTGCGACTTGTACGTTGCTCGTTTCCTCGCCTGTTCAACCGACTCTAAAGCATAACGTCCCATGCAGGGAAGGAAAAGTTCAACTTGACACACGGATCAATCCTCGGCATCTCCCACGACTTTTTCAACGTCTTGGCATTCCGTACGTCCCGACCTGTCGTCGTCCCTGCCACCCGCTTGCTAACTCTGCGCCCAATCTGATCCCTAGGACATCAAGCGCGTCATCCCACCGTCGAAAACACATACTTTGTCGGCGCAAGCGTGCATCCGGGAACAGGAGTACGTTGCTCTGCTTCCCTTTCGTTTCTCGTTGTTGCATCCCCCTGCATATACTGACCCTTCGCGTATTCCGGACTCGCGCAGGTACCAATTGCCATCGCCGGTTCCAGACTATGTACTGAAGCAATCCTTGCAGACCTTTCTCTTCCCCTTCCGCCTTCGTACACCGCCGCACCGACGATAGCACAGCACCCAGCCAAGCGAAGGCAGGGGATGTTGGATGTCAAGGAGGGACCGCGGCTACAAGATTGGATAGAAGATTGGGCGGGAAGAGTCGCGTGGATGGTGGCGGGTGTTCTCGCGTGGCTCGTTTATTCTTACTTGTGGGTGAGGTAACAGATGTGGCGGAGCGATTCATAGACAAACCTTTGGATGGACAGATTTGATATACATGACACGCATAGTGGGATATTCATCAGAGAAACGATTCCACAGTGGGTGCAGCGCTTGAACCCTTATAATAGATTTAATAGATATGCGCTTGTTAATGTCGCGAGTAACGCTCGTAGGGCATCAGACCCATCCCTCCCGTAACGCATCATTGCTGTTCAATCATACTCCGCAAGTAGCCGTGGACATGTGTCCCACTTGCTTTCCCGTTCTTCGCCCTGTATACGCTCATTGCTACATCAACTCCTCCAGCTGGAAAGTGGGGCAAGGAGATCTCAGTTCGGCTTACATCTTAGAGAAGTCACATGCATATCTTGACCAGCTCAGGTACCGCTGCATCGGCGCGACAGACCCTCACACGGAACTCTGAGCTTGGTTGCCTCTGGATAAATGACCGCCCTCTGGGTTTGTTCTCAGGCAGCATCACGAGCGTCGCAGGCCGGCACCATCCCATTGAGAACGCAAACTCGGGCACGGCTCAGGGTTGGATTCTCAAGGTGAGCACTTATCCTCAATGCGGTCGACGAGTGCGGCTCGGCGTGCGAGGGTCAGGGTCGGCAGGCTCAGCGTGGACAGGCAGAGTCAGAGTCAGTAGGACGGGGAAAAGGCTTTAGCGTCGCCAGCCGCCGTGTGGTCGAGGTTAGCATGGACGGTGAGCGTGGGTGGGTCGTACGGACAGTTAGTATGGGCGGGTCGAATAGGCAGTTAGTATGGCCAGTTAGTATGGCCAGTGGGTATGGGCAGTCAGTATGGGCGGCTACCGACTCGGTATGAACGGGAACGGACTGGGCATGGGCGGGTTAGTAAGGGCGGGTTAGCATGGACAGGTTAGCATGGACAGGTTAGCATGGACAGGTTAGCAGGAAAGGCATTGGACGATGCAGGAGCTGATGATGACCTCACTTGACGACAGAAGGAGCCGAGTCGCCGACAGTCAGTATGAGTTAGTTATCGAGCTGACGCGGTGCATAGCCGACTGAACACACACAACTACCCACCTCCCTTTAGGGATTCCCTATCGGGTTTCCCTTTAGGGTTTCTACCTACCGTCCTTACCTTGCCAACAACTACAACATCGACGCAGCAGTGAACGTGACAGCCTGTCAAACAGCGTTAGGAACATGCGTCTTATCCAATCAAGTCAAGTACTCACCTCACTCCTCGAGATGGTAACTGCCAAGATCTTCCGACTCTATTTCTGTGGTTGGCGAACGAAGTGGATGGCCGCGACGTATGAATGCATGGTGGTCGGTGCTCGAAGTGGTGGTGGTTAGATGTCGGTGTCGAGGTCGTGCCTACGCAGTTGATGACAATGTTCAGCCCTTTTGTCACTGCGGCGCGGAGAGCTTTGCAAAGCCAGGTTTATCAGCTGCTGGATGGTTACCTCGGTTTACCACATCAGATCAGCTGTTGCGTAGCGGTTGCGTTCCTTTCCCCTGCACCGATGTTACTGAGGCTGGGGGTTTCAGGGGCGGTCATCATCTGAGTGCGTGCGTGCGGGCTGAGGTGCTATACGTTTCCTTGCCTTCACCCAGTTCTTTGTTCTGTTGCGACTCCGGCGTCCAACCCTCCTGCCTTTCCGATACCACATCAAAATCACCTGCTCCGCTACCGAGCCCTTGCTCAGGGGTTTCTGCAGGTCGACGGTTTCACAAGGACGGTCATCAGCTGGGGCTGCAAGTTCGGGCTTTGTACCTGCCGGTGCAGGGCTATCTAACAAGATCATTGAAACTCTATGGTACAGCTTGACCAGGACGGCGAGATCGTCATCCGCTGTGCCTTTCCCTTCCCTTCCTGTCTACTGCTCCAAGGAGTCCCTCAAGGGCATTTCCTTGCACAGCTTTCGTCAAAAAACGAGGATATAAGGCCTATCTCAGCAAGGCTGCTCGACATGCTTCCATTCTCCTGTCCCAGAAACCGGATCATCCGTATTACAGCAAGACCCCTCTCGAATCAACAGTGAGAATATTCTGAACAATCGGTCCATCGGATTGATGTAATGAATTATACGATTCCTTTTCAGGCCCAGCAGCTAGGCTTTCACCATTAAACACAATCAAATGGCCGAAGTCGTGACCATAGTCTCCGGAACTACCGGCGGGATCCACATACGCCACAAGGCTCGCCATCCTGAACACGCTCAAGCATACTGAACCGCCCAACACGGGGCAGACAACGACTTGTTCAGCCAGTACGACGCCCCTGACGTCGCCTCCCTTGTCATCGGCTCTACCGTTTACCCAGTCCGTCCCCAAGGCACTCGACATGTTCGCATCGTATACGATGTTATCACTCAGAAGAAAGATTGGAGCGACACCACTGGTGCTACTCTGACTCACGGGTCTTCTTAGACTTTATGGATGGATATCGTCTACCAATACAGTGTTTATCAAAGCTCAGACTTCAATGCCGTATCTGCTTACGTCGCTCAGTTCTCGACTAATCTGCAACCCATCTTGGCTTATATCATCCCCGAGAACCGTCCCCCTCCCGCCGGATCTGCCTCACCTACCTCTGGGGGTGGTGGTGCTCTTGGACACAGTCATCCATTGCATATGATGGAATTCTCACATGCTCGTTCTGCTGCTGGCATCCGTCTGTTCGTGGACTCCGGTCTGGACGAATGGATTGCCAAGGCCAAGGAGTTGGATGAGAGGTTGCAGGCTGCTACCCAGAGAGGTGTTCATGATGGAGCCGACGGGAAGGGAAAGGCGAGCAACACAGACTGTTAGGTCGGAGGTGTTTAGTATGTGAGATCTGCCATCGGCGGCAACCACACCCTCCGTTTTGTCTTGAATGAATAGTTGGCGGTAACCTATGGACTGGGCGACCCAGACAGCTTTAGTTATCTCCTGAAACTTGGCCTTATTAATCGTCTTGTAGCAGGGAGACTGCCGTGACGTAGCTCTAGAGACCCCGAGACGATCCTAAGGGTTCGGGAAGAAGTATGACCTGATCCCGACTAGGTAGGTATGCACTGCTGCCCACGTCTCCCTATCTTCCCCCACATAATCCTCGCTACACTCCCCTCCTATGCGAGCTTTTCTCAGCTTTTCTTCCAATGTCGACGTTGTGGCTACCTGGCGAGGGCGACCAGCTGCAACAACTTGCGTTGTCGAATTAACGCTCGTTTCACGCTTCAGGCGTCCTCCCAGTGTCGTGAGACGTGGGATCAAGCTGTAGGGAAGCCATGTAGGGCTCATAGGGACTCCAGATCGTATGCACGAATCCAAGATGAAGTCGACTACTCTGACCTACGCCCACCAGCATTCTAGGCAGCATTTATAAACTGATATGGCGTGGTGCACACGCTTTCGACTGGCTGCTGGAACACGCCTGGGAAAGCGAGTCAATACTGATCAAATGCAACTTCTTGGAACGAGGGAAATTCACGTTCCTTGTCCCTCTTGTTGAGGCAGACAGTACACAGCTCAGCAGCCATCACGCTTTCTCACCTTTACCCTGCCTCATTGGCTTCTAGAAGAGAGCTCTCTGTCAGCTTTGCACCTATCAACCAGCTGTGCCCAGCCTTGTAGCTTGCCTTGCTACCCCTGATACCACACTCAAGCTACAGCTCCGACGATGTCTGAGGGTCCATGGGTTGAGGGCAAACACTCGGTAGAATATGGTCATCAAACGAGTCGGCGAGTCCTGGCTTGACAGCTTACGCAGGAGCAACTATCTGAAAAGTCGCCAACAAGCTGCCATAAGGACAGGAAGACCGACATAAGCTGTCACTTGCCATTGTGTGCTCCTCCTTCCCTAACTGTTGAGGGCTCTAGAGCAACGCTTTCGTCGATCAACCAGCATATCAGGCCGTCTTCACAAGACCACCCGGCATGGTTCTAGTTTTCTGACCCAGAAACCAGATCGTCTGTCTTGCAGCAAGACTCCCCTTATATCAACAGTAAGCTACTCCTTGCCGAATCACGCATCGTTTTCATGTGTACTGACGCAGATAACCTCTGTCCTAACCGACAGTCAAAGTTCAACCGTAAACACAACCAAATGGCCCAAATGGCAGTCACAAAGGAAATCGGTACGCTTTTTCTACAACACAATGCATACCACCCTGAATCCGGACAAAGCGTATTGGTACGCCCAGGCTGTGGCAGATACCGAACGATTCACCAAGTACAACGCTAACAACATAGCTTTCATCATCGTTCTCAGAATCACCGTTTACCCATGCGTTTCAAAGCAACCCGGCACTTGCGCATTTCGTCCGACGATATCGTCCAGAACACAGACAAAACCAAAACGAGAGGGTCCCCTCCGTGTGGCTCCTCCCATTGGAAGATATGGATGGCTATGGCATACCATTACAGCGTCTACGAAAGCAGTAACATGTAACGCCGTATCCGCTTATGCGACTCCATTCCGAAGCTACCTACAACCCATTATAGCCTATCTGAGGTGGTGAAACGGTTCTGTATCTGCATCTCCCTCTGCTGGAACCGCTTCATTTGCCTCCAGTGAATGCAGCAGTGTAACCACTCGTCCAATCGGCATAATCATTGACTTCCCACAGGATGCAGCTGAAGATGGGATCCGGCGCTCGATGGGAACGAGTCTAAACGACTGGAAGGCCAGAAACAAGAAGATCGAATCCCAATTTGCGGCTGCGCATGCACAAGATCTTGACGGGAATCAACCATTCGATGAAGGAGAACAAGAAGCAATGTGCGAAGAGCAAGCAATGTTGAATCGGAATTATCGTCTATGCGAATTCTAACGTACTACGGCTACTAGCTCTGCCGCGTGCTAATCTAGCTGTCAACCACAGAATGCCAAGTCGATCCAGTTCATCCAATAACACCAATCACATGGCCTGTTGTGTACATTGCAGCCTGAAACCGGTCCTACCTCATAGCGCGAGACCCGTTGCCCCTGTATAGTATGTGTATTTATGTACAATTTCATCCATTGCCATATTGCGTCTATTGGCTTGTCCACTCTTGAACGATAGAGGGCCCCTGTCAATCGTCAGAAGCTACATCTCCGCCCCGCTCGTATCTGAATGGAAACGTCATCGGAGAATAAGATCACATAGAACAAACAAACACTTTCTCTCTCGCGTAACCGCTCTACAAATAATAACCGGAAAAAAGAACGGAGCTGCTAACATAACCACAAACATCTATCACTCACGGCTTCATCTCGCCATTTGACCCCTTCTGGAAACAAAAATGTCCATGCTCAGGCTACAATCGCATCCGCGTCAACCCCAACCTTCTCCTTCCAGATCGCCTTCATCTCTTCCCAGATACCAGCACCGATTTTCCTTCCCTCGGGCGACATGACGAAATCCGACGGCCTGTGGAGTGCAAGCAATCGCAAACACAGCTGTTAAAGACCATGCTCATACCGTCCATCTCCGAAGCTAGGCCAATGGACGAGATGCTTACTCGGATACAGCACAATCGTGGACATATGCGCCTGTAGGCATGTCCTGCGTACCTGCCCACACCAGGTTGCGAGATCCCACCTCCGTCGTTCGTGCAAGGATCAACTTCATCAATCTGAATCAGACGCGCGCCAGCAGAACGCATAACAGGCGCGTATAAATCAGCTTCTCCCATTCAATTCATACAGGAGTGAAACCCAAAGCCAGAAGTGTACGCACGCTGCTGCAAGACCACGGATTCCGATAGATTCTCGCATCAATCCTGAGTGGCAGAAGCCCGGATTTATTGCATTTATGATGATGTCGGGCCCAACCAAATCCGCGAGAACAAAAACGTTCATCACGTTGACAGCTGACATATCGCAAAACCGCATAAGTCAAGCGGACACAAGAGCAATATGGGCATTTGGCTCGTACCTTTAGATTCCGGATACCGAGCGGACGGAACAAACAGCTCCTCTTCTTGGAAGCACTGCAAGATATCTTTCCTGCCTTGCTTCATCCCAGGAAGGACCCCGTTGATCCAATGGTGAACTTCGGAAGCGACGATGCACAAGTGTGGCTTGAAGTCTGGCGATTGAGGCAAGGGAGGGAGTTTGGCAGTTTTCCGAAGGATAGGGATGAGGAGAACAGAGAGGAGAGAGTTGGCAATGTTATTCACTTGGGAACTGGGGTTTGGAGGACCATACGAGTGTGTCAGCTGAGACGAAACAGGGGAATCAATGATAAGATCTACTGACGTGGATTCGAAGCCGTCGACGGTTCTGGTGAATTTCTCGGTGGCAATACCCGCATTGGATACCTGCAACCCCGTGTTCCATATCCTTTAGTTTACCGACGGTATACTATCATTCGCACCTGATACTTACAAAGATATCCAACCTCTCGAGCTCCCGATTAACCCTATCCGCGCAATCCTTCACGCTCTGCAGCCTTCCTAGATCCAGTTCCCAAACTTCCGGAACGGTTCCCTTTCCGCCATTCGCATCGACGATCTCCCGCGCAGCTTTTTCCCCTGCTTGAGTGTTTCTGACAGCGAGGATGAGACGGGAAGGGTTGTATTTCGCAAAGGTCTTGGCTGCTTCGTATCCGAGTCCGCTACGCACGTCACACAAAATATAATCAGGTAGGCTTCTTTTTCGAAAGGTGAGGGGTACTAGGGAGACTTACATGTTCGAGCCAGTGACGACAACCACTCGGCCTGTGAGATCGGGACAGTTGACGGGAGGAAGGGTGGTGAACTGGGAATAGATAAAATTGAAAAATGTGTACTTCATGACGAGATTTCGCGGGTCGATGATTTATAGTGAGTCAGACCCAGCTGGGAGAGCCGTAGGGAATATTTAGAGGCTAAGGTATTATATACCTGAACGCCCTGACAAAGAAGATGACCCATGGAGGAACACTTAGCAAGCCCTCCACCTCGGGGGCAACGCATCGGCATCGCGGGCTCGCGCGGCCCACGCGGCGCGTAGGAGAATACTCCGAGATACATCCAGGACATCGGTGACGCTAATGACATCAGGTAAAAGGTGGTGGTACAATTAAGGGTGAAGTGGCTGAAAAGATGCAGAGCTGAAGATACGCCTGAGGACCTATCTGAGAGACTGTCGCCCTTTGTCAAAGTCATGATGAACAAGTACGATTGCGTGATAGGTAGCAAAGGAAGAGGACGATGGTCCGGGCAGGGTGATGAGATCGTGTGCAATCGGTGCAAGCCAGCGTCTTCCCCCTCCTCGGAATCTGTCCACCCATTGGTAAACCAAGGGATTGTACGTCCCTTTGAGAGCAGGGCCTAAGCTATCAGCTAGCCTTGCTGAACAAGGAGATGGGCCTGTAGTGCGACTGCTGCAACATGCTGAATAGGGATGCGAGAGGATTGTCCGACATGTCATACGGAGGGAGCTGCCATAGTGGTTGGAGGCGATCCACAAAGGGTAATTGACAATTGATGTATACGATCCGGGTACACCATCGCGGGGCTATACGAGGATCCGTCCCCACGTAATGTAATCGAGAGGACCTGTATAGCTACTGGACTGCTTGCATGTACCAAGACTCAGTCAGGTAGTCAACGTCAAGCAAGAAAGGGGTTACTGGAGGTGTCTGGCATCTTACCCGCGAGGTGCTGATGCACGGGACTGGGTCGAAGGCATCAGCGTTATCTGACGACTCTTGTTCAGAAGACTGGACTGGTACATTGAAATCATCCACCTCGAGCACAGCCGGTCAGTTCGTTCTCGCGGACTGTATATCGTGTATGGCAGGTGACGATATCGATACTACCGAGGCCTGTCCAACCAAGAGCGGGAATGACAATGATGGAGAGGGACGTGGTCTCAACCTTATAATGCTCATGCTGCACCACACCATGATAAGAGACCGACTGTACGTGATAAGATAAGACCGGCCAGGCGTTGCATGATGATTCAGCGGAAAGGAGTCGGATCGGCGATTTCCCCTTGTGTGACAACCCGTCACACCCGAACAAGCCCGAGCAAAACACGAGACGAACTGCGGCTTCAATGCGTTTCATCTTGAGACGCCGATCAGGCGGAAGGAGACGCGGCTAAAAGAGACGCCCAAAGGAGCCGCCTTGACGAGCGAGATCTGGAAATAGCCTGGGGGGTATAGCAATCTAAACTTTCGACATTCAGTCAGAATTCATTCTCCACAGAAGGTTTCAATGCAGTCCGAACGCCTCACAACACAAAATACATGGGCCCCTCGCCTCCTCGCGTCGTTTGCCATACACGCCTCCACCGTATGGCCTAAATCTCCGGCCATGAAGCGCGCCAGGCCATGTTTTCTGGGTGACAAAGTCGGCGCAACTGTCACGTGCCTTGTGTCCCATGCGCTTCGTTTTTCAGCCCGATCACCCTTCGATCGCTTGGCTAGCGAGATGGGGCGAGCGGTCACGCCCCACGAGCATCTCCTGTCGATCCCCCCCACCCTGTCTCGTCCCACGGGTCACCGCTGCCGCCGGCTGGGGGTCAGCTGACGCAGCGAGGGGGGGGGGCACCGCAGCTAGCACCTCCCCCCCACAGCGTACCCCCAGAGTACCCCACCACCTTCTGTCGGCTGCCACTGGCCGGCGACCGGTCGCAACCCTTCCCCACCTGCCCGCCCGCCGCCCGGGAACGGCTGCTGACTGTCCCGGCAGCAATCCCAGCGGGTCCGGCGGCAGCAGTCCTCCACTGCCGGTGCCGGTGCCGATCCCTTGCCTGCTAGGCTGCGCTCGGCTCCTGACACCCCTCTGGCAGCGCGACTGTTCGCCCGCCGGAGACCCCCTTCTATAGCTATAGCCTCCATGCAGTATCCTCCGCTCCTGTACTCTCTTTCTCCAAGTAACTAGATTACCCCACACCCCATTCCACACCCCGTTCCACACACCCGCTTTCCAGCACTTTCCAATACGCACAAAGTTAACACCATGTCTACCTACGCTATCCGAACCACCACGTCTTCCATTCCCCGAGCTGTCCGAAAGGCAACCTTGGCCGATCTCTCCAACAGAGTCGCCACTCGCCCCTCCGGGGAGAGCGCTCAACACCGAGCGGCGTCGTCGTCCTCCGGGACTGTAACGCCCAAGGTGGCAAGGTTGTCCGCCGACCATGACGGCAAAGGGGTGGTCGTATCTCGAATCCCAGTCCGGGCTTCCTCCAGGGTTCCCGCTCCTGCGCCCAAGACCCCCGGGTCGAAGGAGTCTCGAGTGGGAGCTGCCGGCATCAGAGGTATCGCTCCTCCAACCCCCTTGCTGGCCAAGGTCAAGGTTGAAGAGGGTCGACCTGGAGCGAGGCCCGTCCGCGGCGCGACTGCCTTCAGTCTCCGTCCTGCCGCAGCTACTGCTACCGCTATCGCTACCCCGACCGCGTGCGCTCCCGTCCTCCGGCCTGCTCTGAAGTCGGTGTCTTCCGCATCCAAGCCTACCACTGCCTCTACTCGCGCCGTGGCCATGAACAGCCAGGTCCGTCGCAAAGTCGAAAAGCAGCAAGGGCCACACGGGCTCGACGGCAACCGCAAGGTGAGTAAGCCGAAGAGCATCCTCAAAAAGGCTGATCCTGTGTCTATCCCGAAGAAGCAGCAGAGGAAGAAGAGCGTCCGATTCACCGCCCGCATCAACCGCACCCACGTCTACGACCGCTCGACCGGCGAGAAGTGGCGCGCCTGGGATGCCAACGCACCGTTGTACGAAGGCGAGATTCGTTCCGAAGAGTGGAAACGCCAGCTTGAATGGAACAAAGTCAACGAGGTGTACTGTCTAGTTCAAGCTGAGATGTACCTCGAAGGCATGGAGGACGGCAACGTGGACCCAGGTACGCGACATTCGGCTCGGGTATGTCATCTCATCCGCATCAGGTGCTGATCAGCCATCCCGTTCATAGACCGAAAGAGCGCTTTAAAGGACACCGACAGCGACCTGCCTCCTGTGTTCAAGTCCGTCTGCTTTGCCAACCATGACGACATCCGAACCTTCCCCGTGGAGATGAGCGAGTCGTGGTACCTGCACGACCCGGTGACTGCCTTGTACGAAGAAGAGGTCGACAACGTTCAGTGGAAGAAACAGATCGCCTGGAATCACAAGAACCAGGACTTTGTTCGTGAGCAGGCGGCGATGTATCTCCACCGGATGGAGCACGAAAACTATGATCCAGGTATGTGGTGCGAGCTCTATGTGTTGTGTGCGAACGAAGACTCATTGATGGTCACTGATGGTAACTGACGGCAACTGATGACACTACCGCTTGCAGATCGAAGGAGTTGCTTGAAAGGCAGCAACGGCGACATCGAGCTCCCTGCCGTCGACAAGCCCCTGCGATTCGCCAACCGGTTGGAAGTGCAGTACTTTGAGTCTCTCCCGGGCGAGCGGGCAGACACGGATGATCCCGAGTATCCGTTGTTCGACGACGAGATCGGCTGGAGCGAATGGTGGGAACAGCTCGACTGGAACAAGGTCCACGAGGAGTCGTGCCAGAGGGAAGCGGACACGATATTGGGGAGGGTGTCGAACAGGGCTGCAGGTTAGTTTTCGCAGCCTTGGACGACTGACATGACTTGGACTGACTGTTCTTGAGTGACTTTCCACCTTATGCAGACCCGGACGATGAGGTGTTTTAGAGACGGGCGGTACTGGCAGGGATGGGATACGGAGATGGATGGTGAGTAGCTGATCTGTGTGGGTCTCGTTTGACAGGCGACGCTCACCTCTGAACCTTGCTTCTCTGTTTTCGGTTAGACCTGATGCAGTCCGCCAAGAAGGTCGAGGAAGAGGATGAGATAACAAGAGATAAGTCTGTAACGGCAAACGAGCTGAAGCTTTGTCTTACCTGTAGGACTATCACCTTGGCGGCGACGACAAAACTGCTGGACATTGGCATCAACTGCGTAGGCACGACCTCGACACCGACATCCAACCACCACCACTTCGAGCACCGACCACCATGCATTCATACGTCGCGGCCATCCACTTCGTTCGCCAACCACAGAAATAGAGTCGGAAGATCTTGGCAGTTACCATCTCGAGGAGTGAGGTGAGTACTTGACTTGATTGGATAAGACGCATGTTCCTAACGCTGTTTGACAGGCTGTCACGTTCACTGCTGCGTCGATGTTGTAGTTGTTGGCAAGGTAAGGACGGTAGGTAGAAACCCTAAAGGGAAACCCGATAGGGAATCCCTAAAGGGAGGTGGGTAGTTGTGTGTGTTCAGTCGGCTATGCACCGCGTCAGCTCGATAACTAACTCATACTGACTGTCGGCGACTCGGCTCCTTCTGTCGTCAAGTGAGGTCATCATCAGCTCCTGCATCGTCCAATGCCTTTCCTGCTAACCTGTCCATGCTAACCTGTCCATGCTAACCTGTCCATGCCCTGTCCACTTCCGCCCATACTAACCCGCCCATACTAACCCGCCCATGCCCAGTCCGTTCCCGTTCATACTGAGTCCGGACCCGCCCATACTAACACCGCCCATTCTAACCCGTCCATGCCCAGTCCGTACCTGCCCAAGCCCAGTCCACACCCGCCCATACTAACCCGCCCCTACTAACCCGTCCATGCCCAGTCCGTACCCGTCCATGCTTACCCGTCCATGCCAAGTCCCTACCTGCCCAAGCCCAGTCAGTCCGTACCCATCCCTACTAACCCGTCCATTCCGAGTCCGTACCCCGTCCAAGCCCAGTCCGTAACCACCCGTACTGACCTGTCCAGGCCAAGTTCGCCCGACAGTGCTAACCTGCCCCTACCCAGTCCCTATCCGTCCATGCTAACCAGACCCCACCACCTCCGCCCATACTAACTGCCCATACGACCCGCCCACGCTCACCGTGCATGCTAACTCCAACCACACGGAGGCTGGCGACGCTAAAGCCTCTTCCCCGTCCTACTGACCCTGACCCTGCCTGTCCATGCTGAGCCTGCCGACCTCGACTCCCACATGCTGAGCCGCACACGTCACCCGCACTGAGGATAAGTGCTCACCTTGAGATTCCAACCCTGAGCCGTGCCCGAGTTTACCGTCCATGCTAACCACCACCACACGGCGGCTGGCGACGCTAACGCCTTTGCCCCGTCCCTACTGATCCTGACCCTGCCTGTCCATGCTGAGCCTGGTGACGCTAACCCTCAGCATGCTAAGATCGCCGACGTCAACCGCGCATTGAGGTTGAGTGCTCACCTTGAGAGTCTAACTCTGAGCCGTGCCTGAGTATGTTACCTCAATGGGACGTTGCCACCTTGCGACGCTCGGGACCTTGCCTGAGAATAAGCCTAGAAGCCGGTGCTCAATCCAAAGGCAAACAAGCTCCAAGTCCTGTGTGAGAATACGTGGTGCCGATGAACCGGTACCCGAGTAGAAACTGGTCTACAAGTGCTTGCGGCGGGGGCGAGGCCAAGTGTCTAGTCGTGAGCGCGCCCGTGTGCCGCTGCGCCGGAAAGTGAGCGGTCTCTGGGCGCATTGAGCTTGAGGGTGGGAACCTCCTCGCTGTATATCAACATGCTGTTATCCAATGCCCTTTCTGGTTCTACAATGGTCTGTTCAGAAAACCCTTTTCTGGATAGCTACGTCAGCTGCAACCTTCATGCATCAAGGAACGCACGGCATACCCGTCCTCCTACATAGCCGGAATGGAACATGAACAGCAGACGCACATCTGCATTGTCGTCCACGAGCATGATGTAGTGCTGTACTCGAACACCGGCTCCTGGGAGGAACAGTCTCTCCTTTGACCTGTAGTCTCGAGATAGCAAAGGCCAACGCTCCTCCAACCCGTTTTACCGGCTTATCCTCGAGTTGAGTAGGCATACCCGCCTTCAAGGCATATTGATGTCGCAAAAGCGTGAAAGGCCGTGCCCTGGGTTTAGATACTCAACGGAAGACGATGGTGACTAGTGCCCGCGTTAGGTCGAGTGCTGAGAAGGACCTAAGGGTTGTGACACCTGGATGTAGATGCTTTATTGGTCGGCTGTCGACATCAATCTCACCTGATTGATCAATATCCGGGAGGTGTTGTTTCTATGCGACTGTTACTGTATCGGACCTCAGACTCCTAGGTAAGGCGGTGGCGAGGCGGGTTTTTCAAACGAGCGTTCGAGGATGAGTGATTGAGGCGAACCATGGCCGTGGTAGACTGGATACCATTCACCAAGCACACTGAACATTAACTCAGAGAAATAGAACGACCTCCCTAAACACCCCACCTGGCCGTCGTCGTCGTCGCGATCGAGCCCCTCTCCACCCTCCGGTATTTATCATGACCGTCACATGAAGATGCGCCGGACCGCCCTGGCTTTGTTTCTTCCAAAAAGTAGGGGGCCTGCCTAGAGCGAGCTCTTTCGCATTCCGGGGTAAGACGATGGCGCGTCCTTACTGCGGGTATCACATCACGACAAGGAGGAGGGAAACTCAAAAGACAGAGATATTCGTGGAACTCCCGACAGAGTCGCCTCAATGAGGAAGATCCGGCAGAAGACTTGAAGCAATGAGCGCATGAATGCGAAGCAGGGTTTACATGTACAGACTGAGGATGGTGCGGGTCTATATCGCCAGGCTATGAAAAATCCTCAAGGGTGAACGTTCTCTGTGGCCACTGAACCTTTTTGCATATAGTATGACCTGGAATGGCGATCACATGTTGGCTGCCAACTCCCTCTCGGAAGCACTACCGCCTGTTTGCTTACCAATGTGTCGCCCTTCGAGTCATTGACCGCTAGGGCATTCGGATCCGTGCCCCTTTCATGGCCTTCAATGGCGAAAGGTCTTTCTCTTGAACGTACTGTGCGACCCTCATCCGTTGTAGTTCCTTTGTTTTTGTTCCCCTTCGCTTCCATGTGGAACCTGGCAAAAACCCAGTCGCGATGAGTATATAGAGTCATCCGAGATGCCTTCCTGCTTATACTTTCTGTAGCCTGTCCATCGATCTTCACATCAATCAGTCGCAAGGCATACCGTCCAACAGACAATCAAGGCAAACCCCAATTCACTCATTACGTCGATCACATCAAAACCAGCCCTTATGGAAGCTGTTCCTAGTATCGCCCTCTGCGAGCATGGCAAACAACCCCCGTTCGTCCTTGGCAACTCCGGCCAGTGGGAAGCGGCTGTGCGCTACATGGCGAGCCGTGTCATCCGAGACGTCAATGCACTGTCCGGGAAGGCACTTTGCAAAAACTGCCACCAACCACTCCATCCGGTCATGGATACCACGGCAGTGGGCCAGGAATGCGATAGAGGGAGAAAGACACTCAAGGTGCTTCAAGAGTTTCGCCAACTTGCTTCAAGCCTCGCTGATGGCAATCCAGAGGCCAAGTGTCGTCTGTGGCGGCTGGAAGCCATGGAAGAGGACTTGAAAGGGGCGATGGATGAGGCAATGACTGGTTCTACCGGGTCTGGAGTTAACCCTTGATAGTTGTAGCTTTGGGATCCTGTAGGATCGTCGTGGATGATGACCTCTTGCTGGCGAAGGAGTACTTCGAGTGTGGAATTTGTTTGTGGCCCTGCTAGTTCCCTGTCCTTGTATGTTTGACGCATCTTCGTTCCCATGCAGAAGAGTAGTGCGTCTATCCGAAAATGTTGCATGCTAAAAGTTTTCCAAGATGTAACCTGACAGGGTGCATTACGCTATCGATGCACATTGAGCATGTTTCTCTGTCTGGCGTTACAACTTTGACTCTCCCCTTGACCACATTCACAATTCAGCCATCCGCCTGTATTTACGATTTGCGAAACAGCTTTTTACCAGCACCTTCAACCCTGGTAATAAGGGCTGTCTTCGAAAGACCTTCGCTCGTATCGTGCGTCGTCAAACTGTCCGCTCTGCGCAAGGGCTCGTTTCGCATTTTCTTCCGCCTGGTGCTTTGCCCTGAATCGGTCGACTCCGCTGAGGCCCCTGAGGAAAAGGTGAAGGGAGGTTAGCGATGTGGAATGTGTGAGCGAGTATGGATGAATAGATGCATACTTGGTCTCGATCAACTTGTCGGCTGTGGAAGAGATATCATGTCAGTATTCAAGGAAAGCAGCAGCATCTGCAAAAGCAACACATACTCTCAGCTCCGGCAATGGCAGCAATCAGTTCCTTGGCTGTGTCCCAGCTGCGGAGTAAATCGATGATGCAAATGACCGTTCAAAGGTGACCAGTAGACGAATCGGATTACTGCTCACCTTTGAGGCTTTCCCTCAGCTTCCTGCATCTGCTCGTACTTTCGCATGGCCATGAAACTGGCAGCACCGGCGATGAGCTCGTGCGCTATGTGAAACGAGGAAGTATAGGTAAGTAAATCGACAATAACGCAGAGGCACGCGCGCCCCGGCCTGTAGCGAACTCACAGGTAGATCCTTCTCGGTCAACCTGTTCGTATGCCTGTTGCTCATCGCTGTCGTCGTGATGGAAGAAGCCCATGTTGATATATATGTTCGTTAGTGAATGTGTTGTCAAGTGGTGATCGGTTTGGCGAGGCATGGAAGGGGAGCAGGTCAGACATGTCTGCTTGCTCGATTGAGCGGCACAGGTTATATACTCTCCAGGAAGGTAGCACCGCCGCCTTCCCGCAGTCCCTTTACTGCTCGGCGCGGAACCAGTTCAACTATGCCGTCATGAACTCGCCCGGAGTGCTCGACGAGCAATAGATAGAGGTGTCGGTCCATTTTGATTGTCCCCGCCAACACCAAAATAGGCATGGCCAGGAGCTATTCTTAGCTGACGGCCGCCGCACACGCAGTCCATCCCAGTTTCACGGAAAGTACTTATAGATCCTGGCATCCGGTCATGATGCATTGCCCGCTTCAATACAACAGTATCACCACTAACGCTGGCCCATGCCCATGTTTCCTCCCCCCTGATGCTGGAGGAACTGCGCCATGAAGTTGGGGTTGATGCCGCCCTGTCCCGCCGCGTTTCCTACAGACATATTCATTGCTTGTCCTCCAGGCATCCCCCCGCCGCCTTGCTGCATCCCCTGTCCCATTTGCTGTTGCTGTTGCTGCTGCTGTTGCCGCTGAAGCAAACGCTGCTGCTGCAATGCCTGCTGCATATTCCATAACTGCCTCGCTTGATCTGAAGTCACGCCCCCACCACTAGCGTTCCCTCCCGCGTTGTTGTTGTTGTTGTTGCCGCCACCGCCGCCGCTCCCGAATGAACCCTGTTGTTGTGCCTGAGCTTGCGCTTGTTGAAACTGTGCTAAGAACTGGGGCGGAATGCGGTTGGCCATTGACTGGAACATCATCCCTCCCTGTCCTTGTCCCTGCCCCTGTCCCTGTCCCTGTCCCTGCCCTTGTCCGTGTCCATGTCCCAGCGCTTGCTGCGCCATGCTCCCTCCCAACCCCAGGTCCATACTCGGTCCCTGACCCTGACCCTGACCCTGCGACTGCTGAGCTCGTTGTTGGGCAGCAAACATACTCAACGCCGCCATCTGCTGCGGATTCATTCCTTGTTGTCGGAGGAAGGCGGCCGCTGTTGCTTGGTTCATCCCGCCTTGCATGGGGAACCCCTGATTCATGTTCATTCCATCCATTCCTGCCCCCGGGATGCCCATCATCGGTGAAAAGCCACCCGGACCAGCCGCTCCGCCTGGCCCCTGTCCCCCACCACCACCGCCACCGCCGGCAGCAAGTTGTCCCTGCTGAGCAGCAGCGAGCGCCTGTCGTTGCAGAATATGTTGCTGCTGCAACCGAGCCTGCAAAATCGCCTGTTGCTCCGGTGTCGGCGTGCCCACAGACTGTCCCTGCGATTCGGAGATACTCGTCATCCCCTCCCCTGCTATACCGCTCGAGCCGGACGGACCATTGCCAGCGAGATGAGGGGACATGTTGGTCCCCGCGTTCGCAGGCTGGCTCGGCGCACGCTGGCCCTGCCCTTGCGCTGAGCCCGCCCCAAAGCTCGCTCGGTGGGGGAGGCTCATGCCGCCCAACGGCATTACTCCGCCATCGAGACCAGGTTGTTGACCGAGGTACCCCATGCTTCCACCAGCACCCTGCATCGGCATCCCCGCCGCGTACCCGGGAAGTCCAAGCTGTGAGCCAGTCATTTGCGGGAGACCACGAGAAGTCGGTACTTGTCGGTTCGTCATCATCATCGGTGAAGCAGACAGTCCCGGTGGTGCGCCCATTTGTGTGGCGTGCGTTAGGGAAGGTACGTTTCCACCCGGGGACGGGTCAGGTACAGGTAGGCCCATGGCGTTGACCATCACCGGCGTTGCAGAAGTTCTTGCCGGTAAAGCATGGCGACCGGCTAGTATATCCGTCGGCGACGGCGCCACATGGACTTGTTGGTGAGGTTGAACAGCTGCGGCAGCAGTGGCGTGAGTCATTGGCGGAGTCGGCTGCAACATATGCCCCATCATGGGCGGGGGTGGAGGACCCATCGTCCCGGTACCAGAAGAACCTGGCCGGCCAATGCCCGTCGTCTGGAGGTGCGGACTATGGCCAAGTACAGCTGGCGGTGGTGGAGGCGGCGGTGGAACGTCCGATGGGACCTCATTGGTCCCTGCCGTACTCGCGCCTCTGGCTGTCCGATCGGCTTTTCTTGTTTCTCTGCTGTCCATCGCCGACGACCGGCCTGCACCAGACTCGATAGTGGGCAGCAGCTCTTCAACGAGTGACGCCGGCGGCGATTTGGGTGGCGACCGGGTCGATTGGTAGTACAGCGCAGATCCGCGGTCGACTTGGTACCTAACCATCGGCAAGGAAGCGCAAGGTATCAGCAGGGTACAGACGACGATGTACGCGAGCACTGAGGGAACGTACATCTCAGTGTTATCATCCCACTGTGGTCCCCGCTGCTTCCTCGCTTCAATCAAAAGATGGTTCCTACCCGCCACACATGCGCTAGGGTTAGCCTCCACGTAAATGTCCGGAACATTAACCGGCACGGAGTGACATACCACCAACTACTACTCCCCAGCGCGACCGCAAGCTCTCTCGCCTTCCTCTGCTCAACTTCGGGGCCCGTCTTCTCCTCCTCTCCTCCGACACCCGCAGCGCCTCCCGCCCCGCCGGCCACCCCCTGCGACTCGCCCACTCCCGTACCCACCCCCGCCGCCGCCGCGCGCTGCTTGTTCTCCGCCAGCTGCGCAAGCCGGGTCGCACGTGCCGCCGCGGCCGCAGCTTTCGCCTGCCAATGCCCGGCCCAACGCCCGGTCCCTCGGCCGCGTGATTTACCGCGTTTCGAGCTCGACGGGGCCGGACTGGAAGTCAAGGCCCCCGTTATTGCTGTTGTTGTTGTTAGAGGGTCCGCGTGTGGGGTAGGTGTGCCTTCGTACCGCGTCTCGGGCGTTTCTGATCCGGTGGCAGAGACGGGGAAGCGCGCGGTAAAGGGCGTGCCAGATTGACTTTCCCCGTCGTTGTTGGTGTGGCCGGATTCCGAAGGAGCACTGTTGTTGTTGTCAAATGCCGCGGGAGTCGGAGTGGTGCGAGCAGAGGAGAGGTCGAGGACGCCGGCGGGTTCTTCGATTTTAACTCGTGGCGCATGTCCGACAAGGGAATCCTTTTCCTCCGGTATTTCTTGTTCTTGCTTCCCCTGGTGCCCGGATTGGCTATCGCGTTGCCGTTGTTGCTGTTGTTCCAATTGCAGCCGATCTGCGGCGATAGCGTTCGAATCAACGACAAGCTTCACCCCGCGTTTCGCTGCGATCTTCTTGGCGAGGGCGATGACTTTTGGGTGATAGTGGCGTGGCGTAAGCGGCGGAGGTAGGGTTAGATCGTCGTTACGCGTCGTCGTCGTTAGAGGCGGCTGCTGGACGGCAGCTTTTAGTTTTACCGGCGAGAACGGTCGTGGGGAGGTACCGGTGGTGATGAGTTTTGGGCTTTCCGGAATCTCTCCTTCCTCGACATCCCTGATGTCCCCGGCTTTGCCGCCTGAGGGAGAGGCATCCCCTTCCGGGTTTTTCAGTCGAGTCTTGAGTCCCAACGTGCCGTTGAGTTTAGGATCTGGGCAGGGGTCTGACAGCCCCTCCTCTTCTTTCCGCGACCCTTTCTCCTCGTTTTCCTCCTCCTTCTCTGGCTGGCCATCGTCCACCGTCTCCTGTCCAGTCTCCTCATCGTCCTCCCACCACTCACGTCCCAACCACGTCGGACTCGGCAGCTCCCCTTCCCCCCACTGACTGGCGATGAGATCGAAGCTGGTTCTTAAAGAGGGAAGAAGCACCCCGACCGTTCCATCCACTGTGATTCGACTTCTCGCGCGATATTTTCTCCCCGGTCTCCCATTGCTCTCTGCATGATCATGTGTTTGCTGTTGTTGTCGTTTACGGGCCTGGGTAGACGATTCCGCGTACGACTCCTCCTCTTCCACCGGGACGGCCCCGTTCATCCGCGACGCTGGCGGGGGCTGCGGCGGTGCGTCCTCCGCGTCCCTGGCGGGCGTGTCTGCCGGCTCGGGCAGAACGGGGATGGGGTGCGGGTACAGGAAGACCATGGTGGCCGATGCGATGCGGGCCGGCGGGGTGGATGGCCCGAGGACGAGAATGCTCGCTGTTGATCTTGTTAGGGAGAGCCGGGCGGGGCGGGCGCACCACGCGCTTACGTAAGCCACCTGGGCGAGTGAATAGTGGTATGCATTTGTCTATCTATCTACGGTCCCTCTCTCCGCCACTGTCATTCCCCCGCCCGCCACCGCCACCTATCATTCCGCCGCCACCGCCACCAGCTTCTCCAACGGCCTCGCCGCAGCAGAGCACAGCAAGCCAGCCTTGAACGCCACAATATCCTCAATCACGACGTTCGAGTCCCTCACCCGTGCCTCTTGCACCTTTTTGGGATCCACCTCGGTCCCACCAACAGCCGTGATCAACTCCTCCAGCGCAGACATGTCCTTTTCTGGAAGTTCCGAGGCAGAGGACACGCATTCCCGCGCGAACGCGCGTATTTCGGAGGGACCGGGCGCAGGTTGACTCTCCAGCAACGCGGTCAACTTCTCTTGCACGATGGGAACCGATCTCGCAGTCAAAGCCTCAACGAGCGACGTTGCGGCCGCCGCTGGGTCGAACGCCACACTATCGGCGGAAACCGGGACCTGTGAGTCCATATGGATGGACAGCTTTGCCCGTGCGGGGGACGACGGGTGAATGTACGTCATGAAAAGATCGATGATTTCTTGCTTTGTCGTGTTCTTGATCTGCTCCACATCCCTTACCCCTGTTCGCAGATATAGAATTAGCGCCCGACCAGCAATCCACCCATCAAATCGACCAAACGTACGTCGCGTAAAGTCGTAATACCCATCCCCGATCGCATTCCAAAACCTCGCACTCTCCCCATGCAGATTCTTCGGCTTCTCCATCTTCTTATGCACCAGCCCCTGCTTGTGGGTCTCAAACTCGTCGTCCGTCATGTCCTCCAAAAACTGCTTGAAGGTATCAAAGAACGCCTCGACCCTCGTCTCCAAATACGCAGCGGGCTTCTCACTCTGCAGCAGCACGCGGAAGCCCATCGTCCCTGTTGCCGCGCGTGCGCCGGAGAAAACGAGGTACCCGAGCTGTTCCTTCGTGCGGAGGATGTTGAAGACGGGTTCATTGGCAATTTGTGCCAGCAGGGAGAGCCGAGGCCGAAGATGGTCAGAAGAGACGTCACCGACTTGGCAGTAGTACTCGCAAGACGAGTTGACGTTGCTCGCGTTCGGGACGGGCATCTTCCATACGTGTTCAGATGCTGCAAGAGAACAAGGTCAGCCGGGTTCGGCGACAGAGAAACAACGAAACTACGTACAAGTTGGAAGGAGAAGGCTTCGGTCGCCCAGCTTCTCTGGTTCGCTCAATGGCTCGGAAGAAAGCACACGTTCTACCATGTTCTGAAGTTCAACGGCGGCCTGTCACAAATATCTTCGTTAGCCGGCATTCTGATTGCTTCGCCACCCGGCGACGTACCTGAACATTCATGTTCCCATGGACAAGCGTCTCGATGTATATCCTTCCAAAGAACTCGCGCGCAAAAATCTCAATGTCCTCGGGTTTGATATCTGCAGCGACACGAAACACGGAATCAGTGACAGGAACACGGATACAGTTCTGCAGGACTTACGTTCGAGCTCGACAAGCTTTTCCGCAGGGGTCCACATTCGCTCGGATTCCGCGTAGTGTGCGTAGTACGCTGTCAACGAGTAGGGCTCCTCTAGCTGGAAATTAGTCCACACGCGTTGAAGCTACAGGAACACACATGAAGGGTCAGCTCAATTCATGTCAGGACGCCAATCCTGCACCACCTACCTGATCCTTGATGATCGCGAACCGGTTAGGATCGACCTTGAACCCCTTCATCATCCCCAACATTTTCTCCGTCAACCGCGGGAGCTTGTCGTTATACCCGACAGAACCGACCGTGATCGAATCTCCGGCGTACTCGAGCGAGTATTGCAAGCCGGCGAGTTCGGCATCATATACTTCTTCTGTGATAGAGTCGCGGAACAAGTCACAGTACATGCGGGCGAGCGTTGACTGCCGAGGGGTGATATCGAGGAGCGGGCTAATGGAAGTGGGTCAGCGCGTGGCGTGTACTTGACTGGACATGCACGCGACTCACGATTGTAATGCCAAGAACACATTCGCTCGGGGAACCCAGAACCGGTCGTCCTTCTTGTGCCATAACCGGGCAAGCGGCGTGTCCTTGAGGAGACTCGGCTTTTGCGCAGGCTGTAGGGTACCGGGTTGGCATTTAATCTTCGCGACAAGCGCAAAATACTCACCTCCTTGCCTTCTACTTTGTCTACATCTAGGTTTTCCGGAATGAACGCATTGGGTCCTGGTAAGTGCAGCTCTGGGATAAGGCTTCCATGCAGAGCCTATTGAGGCACGATGAGTCCTCGATCGATCGATTGGGCGAAAGAAGCACGTACCTCCTTGATAAACTCCTCCGGCATCTTGTCGCTCCTGTACTTTGTCCCATACACAGGCTCCTTGCTATCAAGCGGCCCAACACCCGGTGGCAACGTCTTGGCCGTAACCGTTATCGTGCTCCTTCGAATATCAAGTAACTGGACGGCATCCTTGAGTTCCTGAGCATCGAAGCGGTCGACCAACCACTGCGAGGAAATGATCTTCTCCCGCGGCACGGGCTGCTGCAGCTGCGTAGACAAGTCGGAAGCGTACGAAGACGCATGACCTCGCTCGACGAAGCGGAAACCGATGTCGGATAGGGCTTTGATCTCTTGGAAGACGTGTTCCTGAGGCGGAGTACCACGAAGGAGGTGAATGTACTTGTAGATTACCATGGCGACATCTCTGTAGTGCACTGCAACAAGGCGTTATGGCGGGGGAAACACATGCCGCTGAAATAAGAAACTCACCAAGGCCTTCAGCAGTCAGATCAAGCGTGACCTTGAAAAGATCGAATCCTACCGATCCGCTCTGGAATCCTGCTCGAAGCGAGTTTACCCAGCCATGTCGCTTGAGGTAAGACAATGCTGAGCCGGGACCTTCGTGGCCCAAGAAATGAGCGAGGTAGTTTCCGGGCTACAAAGGTAGAACACATCAACCAGGTGCTGCATGTAGCAAGACCGGGAAGGACAGGAAAACATACTTTGGTCGCGTAGAGATGGCTCTGGTCCGGGAACGGGAATGTCATCTCCAGTCCACGCACGTCTTTGACAGGTTCAGCAAATATGATGTTCTGTGTGTCGGGCAAAGGTCAGTCTCGCAACAACGCCATAGTATTAACCGTACTCACGCCCATCTGCTCTTTTTCCAAGACGTCACTGCTATACACCAGTCTCTCTTCCCCCTCCTTGGTCCTGATCGGAACAGTCTCGAACCGCTCCTTTACCCATGACTCGAGCGTATCCAGGCTTTCCCGGCCCATAACCACCAGCTTCATCCTCTTGGCACAATACATGTCTCTCCACCACTCGATCAACTCTGCCCGCGGATCTCTCCCTTCCCGTCTCGGAGCATCCCACAGCGTTTCCCTTGTACCCGTCCCGAACTTGTGGTACGGATGTCGCGGGGAGGACAAGTGTTTTTCAAGCTGATAGAACCGCCACATGTCCGACTGCAAGTTCTTGTTGTGTTCCGAGTTGACGGCATTAGCTTCTCGCTCGGTACAGGACGAGTCGAAGAGTGGCTCTGTGAAGAACCCGGCAAAGCGGTCGAGTGCGCCGAGGAGAGCGTCTGGGGCTACTTCGAAAAAGTACTAGAGGGGAGAGGCGAAGTCAGCACAAGTGTCGCTGAGCGTTGCCCGGCAAGAGTTACATTGGTATTTGATAATCCGGTATAGGCATTCGAATGACCGTTGTGTGCCGAGAGGTAGGTCGAGTAGGCGTTTTCCTGCGGATACTTTTTGGTACCAAGGAAGAGCAGATGCTCGCTGGCAACGACACAGAGGGTTAGCTTTCCTGCCCCACAGTCGTTTCGTAGCATCGTGTGAGACTTCGGAGACTGAGGATGACATCTCGCCGAACGGTATCACCGAAGCAACTCTATCTCGGATCACACTCCATTCCGGTACACACTGCTAGGCCTTATGTCTCCCGTCCGGCACCGATATGCGAAAAGACTCTTCGTACGTGAGCTGACCCGTTACCACTCCGCGATCCTCCGAGCTGAGCCCCTGATTGACGTGTTGTAACAGCATGCGACCGCCAACACTTCACCGGAGACCACGTTCGCCGAATGCGATTGTGCACCGTTACCCTCGCTGAGCAGAATGACTCTACTTCCCTTAAATGTAGCTGTGGCGCTTCCTTCCATCCTTCCAAACATATTCCCCTCCATAGTAATAGCCTGCGACTCACCAGAAGTGTGCACACCCTTCCAACCCCTTCGGATCCTCAAGATGCCCCACCCCAACATCCATCGCCGCCGCAGCCTTATCACATTCCTCATCGTGCACCAGGACAACCTCCAGGCCGTTCTTCAGCCGAAGATACCGATGCGGCCGTTCATCTGATGGCGGGAGAATCAATTCGACCTTTTCTCCTGGTGGTGGCAGGAAAGGGTAACTGGTCGTATGTGTCGTTGTCGGGTCCTGCAGAGCTGCCAAAGCTTTTGAAGAGGTGTGGATGCCACGGATTGGCGAAGTCGTGTTTGCTTGCTTGCCCATTACTTCGGGCACGTTATCCCTTTGGAGTGCTGGCAACGATGCCGAAAGCGAAGTCATTCCTCGTACGGTCCTGCTTATGTTTGCGCGTAGTGGCGTGGGGTTTACGAGCGTTCTGGGGAGTACGGAGTGACGCGCCACTCTGATAGCTCGGTGCATTCTCCGGGTATACTGGTGTGGTGGGTGATACCTGGGATATAATACTCGAAGAAAGGGACAGCCCAGCGTCATATCCAGCCCTTTGTGGCGGAATTCGCTCGATCGCAGGGCGATTCAGCGTGTCCGGCCGCCGCGTCCTTGCCTCCACCTGCGGGCCACATCATCCCACTCGGCTCCGTTAGCTACTCTGTCCGCCTGATTGCTGGCTGTTCTCGAGTTCCACGATGGCGAAAGAGGGAGATCAATCCCGCACTCTCCTCATCAGACAGCCCCAACGCGACCATATGCTTAGTCCGCAAGGGGAAACACAGTTGGCTATGTACAAGTACCAGACGTGCGATTATTGACATCGATACTGTTAATTAAAGTCTCCCATATCGCCAGCCTCTATATATGCAACCGGTACAGCAAGTAAAAGCGCAGCTTCCTCTTGGCATGGGTACATCCGCCCGGTGAACGCATCACTCTCGGCTTCTCGCTGGCTAGGGCAGGAATACACTGGACATGCACAAATCCGTACCAAGATCTTGGGTCATTGCCGCAACTTGCAACGTTGTCCTCCGTCGACCTTTTCCTGTAAACCGTAAGGGGACCCGGTCTGATGATTACCTTTCTAAACTCGTGGCTTTCTGTCTTCATCTTGACTGCGTCCTGATCACTGTCCCAAGGCATTTGGCTCTGAACAACTGGGTCGGATGGTCACCTTGCGGATGGCCTCATCATTACCGTCCGGATCGATGCGGAATAAATCCACCGTAAACGCATCATACGACGAAGAACTGGAGAATTCACCGTGTATATAATTATCCGATCCAGGATTGGGCATGTGCTCGAACCTGAAGAATGACCTGCTGCGACGGCCGCCTGTGTATCTTGTCGCGCTCTTCGCTATCTGATTCCACACTCTACTGTAAACTTGTATGGCCTTGTCCGTGCTTTCTGCTATTTCGGCTTCATTGATAGTCGCAGGTTCATTCCGAAGATAAATGTCGGGATAAAACCCGTTCATAAATGCCTCCTCCAGCTGGCAACAAAAGCAGGTACTTGAGCTACATATCTCTTATCATAGTTAGGAAGACATACTCACAATCTCGGGAATAAGATGCGTGATACTAACGTTGGTGATCAGACGAAAGCCCAAGAATGGGTTCTGGTTGTCGCCTTGTTCGTTCTGCTTATTGTCTTGTCGCAAGTTGTCGGTAGTCATCACCAGCGCCAAAAGCGCTGAGAGCGTTTCGCGCAACGTCCTCGGGTCCTCCTGATGTTCAATGACGAACCATGTTCGAAGACGATGCCGTTCTGAAGCTTTGCGAGTGAATCGGTTTTCTGTCGTTCCATCGCTAAAGTTGCTGTATACCCGCACCCTGTCCTGCAATGTTATTTGTCCAATATTTCCAGGTGGACACCGCCAGGATTCGCCCGTATTTTGGCGCCAAACGAGCGGGATTCGCAGTAATGCTGCTAGATTTGCGATGTTGGTCGATTTGAGTATTCTGAGGCTACATTTCGCTCGGGGGCCTCTGAAACCGTACTCGCAAGCGTGCTTGTAGACTTCGACTTCAAGGTTGGGGAACATGGAATGGGCACTATCTGTATTGCCATACGTAATCAAGTATCTAAAGAGCAATATGGGATCAGCGGCCACTTCGATATTCGAAATAGCTTTTTATGGACATACTTGGTATACTTGAACGCCGCGCGCAAACTCGAATCGACTGGAAGATTTTTAAGCCAGTCGTGCTCGTCTTCCTTGATTATCACGGTCTCGAAAAGTATGGGTTGCAGCTCATGATGCAGTGCACGACAAGTAAGACTATAATTGGCAAGCGAAGCGTAGGCATTGTCACCCAGGAGGAACTGTCCGACAAGGGAAAGCAACTCGATGGGTATGTTTGGGCCATCCTATAGAGATTCGTAAGTCTATAAGCATGTCGGAGGTTTCGAAGCTGAGAGTAATGTACTGACAATCAACGCCACTCCCTCATCAATTGTTACCGTCACTCTATTCCGAGACTGAGCACTCGCACTTGACGATGCTTCAGTCTCATTCAGTTTTCCAGTAAGCTCCTGTAAATTTGTCTCCGAATCCCTATAATCTTGTTCCTGCATTTCTTGAGTTGGCGATACCTAGGTCTTTGAATCCATTTTGTGATCGAGTGGTGGTTCAGCAGCTATACATTGAGAGCTACTTGGACTCAGGGCGCGACCTATCTTAAGGCTGAGCGGGTTGTATAGACAAAACAGAGGAGAAGGGTTAATCTCAATCATGTTGATTCGAAAAGAGCGCAGGACGAACGAGAGAGGGTCTTCCCTTCTTTAAGGCTTTCTATTGCTTGACCACCGATGCCTTCTTCAGTGTTCACTTCAGAAAGTAATCAAGACTTGAGACAGCTGACTGCAAACCGCCCAGCTTGAAAGATAGTGAAGTAGTATATCTGATAGTAGTTGATGATGATGAGATGAATAAAGATTGTTGATGAATTGGATTGAAGCAGCTATTGAAGCTACCTTTGTTCTCAAGTCACATAGCGGAGTCAAACAAGCTCGATCGTTTTAGGGTGCAGTAGGTGTTCAGGTGATGGTCAAGTTTTCGATGGATAACGTTGACCCAATTGTCCGTAAATACCAGCTTACTCCGGCGTCGCCCGCCATTAGACGTCGTCACTTGGGACCTGCTTTACATCTCCCCTCCTCTCCAAGCTCTCCACCCTGACAGTCAGTAGAAAAAGGCAATCGAATTTCAACGACATTCATATTCCAGAATCGCCAGGGGATACCGATAAGACTACGCAACTCGTGCTAGGAAAGGGTGTTGGAACTCTCACAGGTCTTCAAGTAGCCCTTGAGTATGACCATAGTCGAATACGATGCTGGAAGACAGGATTTAATCACTGAACTGATCACGACAATGGGTTTCAATTGTCACTCCTACACGGGAGTATTCAGTCTATTAGACTCGGAGCGTATACCGCTTCTTGTATCTGGGCTGAAAAAAGATGTGCTTCGTGATATGCGTATCTTGATAGCACATTTACGCAGAAAGTGAAAGCAAGATCAAACCCCAACTTCCGTCCGGGCGAAGCGCTATGCACCCCAGTTATCTATCAAGCTATAGCGTCGCTTGTCAAACTGCGAAGAACGATATTAGTGCCGATGAGCAAGTGCCTGGACGTCGCCACAACAAGCGCAGAACCCAACTAGATCTGTCAAGGATTGTATGTGTAGTCTTCCATGGACTCCCGTCACCTCAATCATTATGGTCAGAAATAACCAAATCATCAACTCATATACGTATGGAGGCTTTCTGTTCCTCTTGAAACCTTGATGGCGTAACAGCGAGCAAGTATTAACAAGGAAATGCCATGATAATCATACAGTTCCGATTCCGTATAACAGTTTCGCACACCACATCGTAATCGTACTGCTAACGATTCCACCTTTATACATGACAAGGGCCTGTTGACGCGTCGAATTGCATTCAAACGAAATCCACTTTCGATTTCTAGCGGACACATGGCTGACATCATTGATGTCTTAGCGTCGTCTCCCCTCTCCTTGTGATTCAGAGGCCGGATGAAAGAACTCATCGCGTATTATAGTGAAATCCGGCTCCGCCATAAGCAAGTCATCGTCGTCCATATCCGGATCAAACTCCGCATGAACTATCTCCAGCCTAGTCCCTTCCCACGATGACAGAGGGGTAATTGCGGCATCTACCCAATCCGGCCCGTCGTGTTGGTTGCAAACGATTTTGTAGATAGGCTCGTCAATAACAAAGTAATTGTGGTCGAGGTCTTCAGTCATACGCTGCCAAACTCGGCTGTATAACCTTGCCACTTCCGACATGTGCTCTGAAAGCCTATCCGAGTTCGGAAACCATGAGGTCTCCAAGAATCGAAAGCTCAGCGGAAGGCAGACCCCGATGGCCATGATAGGTTCTAGCTAAAAGGAAGACAGCGGAAGTTATTGCCAGTCGCTCCAAGTTGAAGTAGAGAGATATCCTTACTGTCTCCATGATCAATTGGGCAAAACGGAAGCGTCGGTTGGTGAAGAACGTCAAATTTGGCTCTTCACCTTCCTTCGTACCTCTCTTTCCATCTTGCCGCTGCATACTTTCGATGGAGAATAACAACCATAGCACTTCTGAAACAGTCTGACGAAGACTTTTAGAGGCACGGAGATGCGCGAGGGTGATCTTGGTGGCGATCGTATAGGAGCTCGAGGGAAAACCTTTCATGTCGTTCGGAATGTTTGCGACTATATGCGCCTCGTCATCAATCGTCACCGCGCTGATCTTGCTGATGGCCCCACGCCAGGGACTTCCTTGCTGCGTTCGCCAGAGAAGTCGAATCCGCATTAGAGTTGAGAGTGTAGCGACATTGACGGACTTGAGAATATGAAGCGTGCAAGGCCATTCGTCCCGACCACTGCAACCACCGTTGAAGCGAGATTGCCTCACAATTTCGACTTTCAGGTTGGGAAAAAGATTGTAACGCGAATGCTCTTTTTCCCTGATGAGGTATCTGCGGAGCAATAGGCTATAAGCAGTGGCCCTTTTCTGCGTATAGGCTTTGGTGAACATGCCTAGTATGTCTGAATGCGTTGCGCGCCTTCGAGTCAGCGGAAAGACTATCTAGCCAGTCGCGATTGTCTTCGTTGACAATAACGATTTCGTAAAGGATAGGTTGGATTTCTTGATGTAATGCGGCGCAAGTGGCGCTGTAGTTTCCCAGCGTCGCGAAGCTATTCTGTCCCGCCAGGAATTGCCCGACGAGAGACAACAACTCGAGAGGGAGTTTAGGATTACCCTGTAGCGCACAGATCAGTATGTGGACAGATAGGGGACTTGGATGAAGCGGTATGTACTGACCACAGCAGTCGTTGTTCGATGCACTCTTCCAGATCTAGATTTCGGAAACCGCAAATTAACGTCTACCGGAGACTTCCCTTCTTCTAGCACTTCAATTCGCTCCTGCAGACACTGAACCAGTTCCTTTGCGACTTCTTCTTGCTCCTCCATCTCTCGAATCCGGCTCTCATACTCCCGCTTCATATCCTCTCGAAGGTTGTTGATCTGTTCCAAGAAGTTCCGTTTCAGATCGTCCAGATTGCGTTGCACTGTACTGCCGAACTGCTCGACGAGGTTTCGGCGGGAAGCGGTAGGTGGAGGACTGGATGAACTCATGTTGATGGTTCAACGAAGGCAAAAGCGGGCACGGGATGACGGGCGTATGACTTGTTAACGCTAGTTCTCCTACTTATCTTGCTATAGCTTGGAGACGATGGTCGAATTACGTAGGTGTAGACGGAGGAAATGATTTGTATGCAGTAGAACTTGTTAATAAGTGTCTGTTCTCCTGTCGAGATAACTATAACTCCTTTTCAGTCTTCAGGAACGATCGAGACCCAAGCACCCACTATACTCAGCTGTATAGCAGCTTCCATAGCTCTTTGTCCAAATAACCCTCCAGGTCTTTTGATGTCAATCAGATCTTTAATCATACGCTCGCTGTAAGCTGCGTACACATGTCAAAGAGGAGAAGGCTGAACTGCTAGAGCTGAGAACCAAACGAATGCATTCAAGCTGCTAGATCGACGAGATTGACACTGCCAATTATCCGGAAGGAGGAATTGACATCGTCCTTTTGGCAGTCGAGAACTATCTATGATGGACTGCTCTTAGACTCTGGAGAAGGACGATACCGTCCGAGAACGGATGCGGAAATATGCAGGAATGATGCCCTACACTTTCTTTTTTCGTTTTATAAGCAAAAACCATCGAGCTTATCTGTGTTTAATGTTGTACGTATACTCTTTTTACATAGTCATCTAATGCAGTATATTAGCTCCTTTAATGATTGCCGGCGTATCGAATGCATAGCAAAAGATTCTGTCCCTCTTGCTGGTCACAATAACGCGTTCTACAGCATTCTACTTGTACAGCCGTCACATATCGGCCTCGACTTGGCTCATTCGCAAGACCCTTCGCGTACGCGACATATCTAGCTTTGTCGTCAGATCTCCGTCTTTACATCGAGGTTTCACAACAGCACACTCCCTAAGCGACGCTCTAGCAAAGGCAGGGGCAGTTGCTCGGGCAGATGAAAGGCTGAAGATAGTGAGTCAGGCTTTCAGCAGCATACGTTGAGACTTTTCTTCGACCATGACAATCATTGATATCCGCAGTCACATCCACATGTATCATGAAGAAAGGATCCTGTTGATAGCGTGTCAGGAACCTTTAGGAACCTTTCCCTTTCAGAGTCGAACAATGGAACTACCCATCTCTGCGTCATTTAAGGAACTATCATCTTCAGAACAAGCTTCCGACCGCAAAATCTATATATCGGCAGCTAGCTCCTTCGACCACCCAATTCTTTGCTCCGTTATTAGCCAGAATCTCGATTGTGCTGTTATTCGCAATGCTTTTAGATTCCATGCAGTCCTTTTCGCCTAATTCGGAAACCCAAAGCGAATCTCTCTCGATCCACCACCATATCCTTCCGAACACACAAGGCGGCACAATTGTCCCGGATGACAAGGCAACCTATGAGCAGGTACGACGAACGCCGGAAGATTCCGAACAGCGAAAGGAGGATAACTGTGGGGGAGTGATGGGGTTTGAGCTGCTGGATCTGAAGGGTATAGGGAGAGGTGCGGAAGAGGGCCATGTTCGGGGGTTGGGACCGAGTAGGGGCACGGATGAATTGTGTATGCCCTTTGTCTTCCCACCCTGTACGATCAGACCTCGCTCACCTCCCCAATCCATTTCTTTCCCTTTGCGCTGGAATATACACCCACTCAGTCAAAGGCCTCCCCAGATCTCCCACTCGAACTTCTCCTTTACATCGCCGAGTTTCTTGCGGGAATGAACGCATACGCCACCCTCGCAATTTTAAGCGCGTGCAGCTCGTGGATGCGACGAGCGATGATCCCAATTTTGTTAGAAACGATTGTCCTGGAAACACGTTACTTGTACAGCTGCGGGTCAAAGTTGGGAAAGGGAGAGACGCAGGAGAAGAAGAAAGGAAACGATGACGACGAGAGGAAAGCAAAGGGTGTGCGAACTGCGGTGGAAAGATTTTTCAAGAGGGAGGGGAGGTATACCAAGTACGTACATGGTGCACTATATTCACGTTCTTTCCCTGTTTTAGCAGCCGGTTGACCCGGTCATTTGGACCATAGACACCTCCTCCTTCATGCCCCTCCCTCTGAGAGCGCTCAATGGGAGGCGATGTTTCCGAACCTCTCATTCCTTCTCCGAATACCTATCACCGATAAGGACGATAAGCTTCGCCGCAGCGCTCACTTGCAGATTTCAGGCCCTGTTTCCGAAAAGACCATAAGAGAACTTTTGAAGGTGCCGAGGAGAGGGAGGATCGGTGAGAATGGTAAAGGTCGAGATGTAAGGGGGATGGGGAGGTTGCCAAACGTCACGATCACCGGGAATGGGAGAATCTTGGGCACCCCCTCTACAAACCTCATCTCTCCACCTACTCAGGACCAATCATTGGCTCGCGCGACTCTCGGAATGAAGTTCACATTCGAGAATTTATCTGAAGACGCTATCTCGAGCCTAAAACGGACCATGGAGCATATGTACCGCTGGATCCCACCAGTCTCACTTGTTGCCGAGCAAAAGAACGAGCGGGGGTTAACATGTCGGACGTTGGTTGTTTGCCTGGACGCTTGCACACCGACTGTATACGACGCGTTCATCAACACGGTTCGTTCATATTTCCCTCTTCTTTCACATGCAAGCTTCTGTTTACCTGTATTTTGTGCGCATGGATGGGCGCAGTTGGACAGTCTTCTGCAGGAGCGGCAGGATATGGTTGTACGCGTCGAAGCCTCGGTCTCGTCAAACAATGTCAACACCACCAATACCACCCTCACAATCCCACATATAAAACACAGTGTCCCCTCTATAGCGGAGACGTACGGGAGATACTGGAAGGAGTTTGTGCGCACCAAGAAGCGGGTCGAAGAGCGACAGATGCCATTGGAGGTTGAACTTGTTGTGGCCGACGAAGAGGAAGAGGTTTACTATTTGACGGTATGTCATGTGGATCCCTCCAGGAGGGGCGGAGAGGGAAAGGGGGAAAGGGGGAAAGGGAGAAAGAAGGAGCGTTTAGGGTGAGGCTTGAGAGAGTCGGTGTATTGGATGAGGAGGTGTTGGAGGATTTAGTCTGCGGACCACCGCAAATTACGTAAGATAGTCGTACAGAATAATGAATTATTGACAACTGCTCATGTAGATTCGTGTATGATGATTGTTGTATTTCGTCTAGTAGGTTGAGTATCTATCTAAATTGATAATGTAACTAACTAAAGTACCGGTGCAACTCGCGGTCCAGAGTCTGCGACCATTTGAGGCGCAGACAGTCGGAGGATATCTGGGCAAACCAAAAGTATGGCTGTCCAGAAACCGACGGGTATCCCAGTAGCTATCTGTTTAAAAATCTTGTAGTCCAGAAGGACGATTGGCTTTGCTGGAGCGATATCTGTCTACCGAGCCAAGAATCGAGCTGGCAAGTTAAAGCTGCCGGTTCAGCGTCTTCCTGTGCCGTGGTGGATGAAAGGGTGTAAGCTTTTAACATCGATCTTGTGCTGCAATAGGAAGAACACAGCTGTTCTACGTCGTCTATGGGTCGACAAGCGAATTCAGGCAATCCTTGGTCCGTTAACCTGAAATGCGAAAACGCAATGATCGACAAGCCCGACTCGAAATGCGTTATTAGTGCAACTGTCTAAGCCGTTCTGGTTGCCTTTGGAGACATTTTGTCACATGCCATGGCCCGTCACTTCATCCCTCCTTTACAACTGGTACTACGATCACATCAGGTGCCATTCCTTCGAGAATATTGCCTTTTCAAGTCGACATAAAACGCGTATTGCACCCCCTTGCCGCCTATATCACGGGGGGATTCGACACAATCCGCTCCGGCTTCAACCTCGGTTCATCTTTGCCATGAGAGGAAAAGGATTAAATTGGGATCGCATAGCAAAAAGAAGGAATTTCCTGGTCAGCATTCGATTCCCCACAGACGTTACCTATAGTCTCAGATGCGCAAGCAACTTACAGCAAAGTGGATTCGTGTTTGGCGGATATTTAGTCGAAAAGCCACCCAGCCCATTACGGAGCAGCACAACCAGCTGCCCTCTTGGAGCAGCAACGTAGTAGGCATATCCAAGCATGAAGCTTGGCGTCCGATTTGCACTGGCCACGCAATGTGCTATGACAACCGGTTTTTCAGCTGCTGCTCGCAAAGCAGGGCTATTTGCCAAGAGTTTGCTCCATGCCCTGTACACGAAATTTTTGGAAAGGATCATATCACACAGTGTTTAGTTTCCTGCCTAGGTTTCGCAGTAAGCTGTTTCTGGGATAGCTTTTGTTTTGCTCACCCGTTAGCCCTGGAAATGATCTCTGTATTTAATTGTTTTGGGCCGATAAGGTTGAGGTCACAGTCGAAGAATCTCTCGTTGTAGGAGGTTTCTTCGATCGGAAATTCCAGAGCATTCTTGATTTTGGCGCCACGCTGCTCTGCGTTGATAATGGCTGGATGTCACCCGAGGTTAAATTCAGTACAATTGCGCCTAGCTCAAGGCATCAACATAGGCGTCGAGAGCATCCGTCACTCACGATCAACCAAGTCAAGAATCGAGTAAGAGGACGTGAGGCCAGCACTCATCAACTCATGAAGATCCCCAGCGGTTATCTCGTAAAGAATTCTGTTATCTCCTGATGATAAGGATCCTCTGCTCCTCCATATGAACGTTGTCAATTCTGTAGACGCATATCTCATAACCTTCTCGACGTCTATGCCTGCCATTACCGATAACAAACCGCAAAGGAGTAACAAAGGATTTCAAGGAAGTCAAATACTATTCTGGCAGGTGTGTACGCGCTTCACTACTCGCCTAGTTTCGTCCTTGGTTTGAAATGCCCAATGATACCGATAGGAAGCTCTGGGCCATGAAGAGGGTGGTCATCCATACGTTCATTAATCGCTTCAGGATGATCACGTTTTGTCACTTGAAAGAAAGAAGGTGGAAAAATCAGTTCAGGTACCAGAAATACGTCGAACCAAGGATAAAAGGGGCACATGCCTTCCTTCTCTGTACTATTCTGGGTTATCCCTAAGTCGGTCTTGAATTTCGTATATCCACCCCTCAACACGACGACTATTTGGCCTCTAGAATTGGCGACATTGCGGGCATAAGCGTTGGCAAATCCGTAGGCGACATCGTTCAGCGCATCTCCACAGATTACAACACAGCTCTTCCTCATGGCTTGCTTCAGGGCCGTGCTTGTAGACAAGAGATCTTTCCAGTTGCTAGATACGTTGGGGAAACATTCGCAATCAGCACATATATACTCTTTGATCATGGAAAATGTAGCGTACAGTCTGATCTTATCTACATCTTCTTTCGATGTAGAGGACTGCTCTTCGAAACCATACGACTCTTTCATGCTTTGAAGACTGGTCTCCATCGTGTCTATAGGGAGTTCGAGTGCGCCCGATATCTTCGCTATCATATCAAAAGAAGAAGAGGATACCCGTTATAGAATAGGACGCCATGGAAAATGGAAGAACACGGAACTCACTCTTTTCCTCCTCTGCATTAAGGATATCGATGATCGCCACATCGTATTGGTTCGGGTCCTGTAACATGGCTTTAAGGAATTTGGGTTCGAGTTCCCGAACCAGAGCGTGGTATGTAGTATTGATTTCCTCTAATGCGGCTTTGACTGTAGGTTGGACAGTCTCCCATGCGTTTCCGATTGTGGCGGATTGATCGATCAAGAGGTGCGTTCCTAACATTCCATCGACCAGTCAGATAATCGGAATTCTAATGACCATCTTGTGGGGACCACTCACTTTCCATATTCTCCTTAATGAGCCTTTGGGCCTGAGTCAGAGTTTCAAGTGGGACTGGCTCACGACTCAATGGGTTATGCGGCGTCGGGTCAAGAACCACGGATCCCGTATCGCCATCAAGCTTAGGAGGTTGGGTCCCTATGTCACCACTGAGTTGACGCAACTGCTTGTCCACCTTGATGCTCAAGTTGAATCTCTCGCGCGCTTGCATATCTCTCATCATCGTTTCGATCCGTTGCATGCTGATTTCACCGGGATTAGCTTCAGGACCTCCAGGTCTAATTACGGGCTCTCCCGTTCTGATCGGTTCTCTTGCTGGTTCTTCACCCCCAATCTCATGGGGTCTTGGTTCTGGTCGGCCTTGCATTGTCACTGATTTGTCGTAAGGATGATGAGCCAGATGAATACGAGCTCTAGAGGATGGGCATGATCTATCAGCAGAATTTTATCATACCACTACTTGTCCCGCGGCTTATAGGATCTAGGGATTGGCTCTTTATACCAGTACTCCCAATCGTCCTGACAGTACTGTTGAACTCCGGCTGCCGCTCTTCGACTGAGATGAAGCAGGTCTCGAGAGAAACCGATGCCAGACGGACATGCTCTCCTGAGGTTTCGAGCTAGGCTGAGTCTGCTGAGACATATTACGGCAATCCGCATACTATTGTTGACCTGGGAAAGGTTATCACACGTCGGTAAACTCGCCGGCGGAATGCATTCCGGCCGTTGGGCAGTTTGGACAGACTGATCTTTTCGTGTGTGACTCGCATCGTTACGCAAATCTAGGTGCAAAATCCAGCAATCCGTCGCCCTGAAGCAAACTCTGAAAGGTAATCTTTACGCCACCCTGTCCATAGCTTTGTCGATCACGAGGTGAGTAATGTAGGTACGTGGCGTTTGCATGGCTAAGTTCTTGCGAACTTGCAGTGTGGGGCGAGTTTCTCCAGCTGATTCTCAGCTTGTTCTCCCGAGTGCTGAGCAGCTTCGCGTACCTCATGGAGGGTTCTTGAAATAGCTGGAACAACACAGTAACAGCCCTCGTACAATAACCGATACCCTCGGCGGATAGACGACGAATCGGGACATCAGCTGGAAGTTGAACAGATCGAGAGCTACCGACAGGTCCCTTAGCAGTCACAGCTGCAGTCACCAGCCATTTAGCCCCGAGCAATCGGGAGCTATTCGGAGCCGAGCAACGAAACAGGATAATTATTTGGACGTGAAATGTTAATCCATTCAGGCACGTTACAACATAGCTCTCTTGGAGAGCTACTTGAGGATACATTGCAACACTTATCTAGAGATGCACTGCACTCACCCAAGGAACAGCATTGCAGGGCATGCGTAGCAGCAATAAACGCTTTCATACTGTTTCACCTTGTCTCATGCAGTCCCACGATACCTTCAACCCCATTCTAGAGATCAGCCCGAAACGAGATGAAGTTCTTACAGTGTCTCCGCAGTTGGAATGCACGAGCAAGTTCGCCTACAGCGCTGTCTACAGCAACTACATAATAGCGGCTGTATAGGTCTCGTCGACCAAGCATATTTCTGGTCTCTTCCTGCACTGCAGTCCATAAATCTTTCGTTAGTGGATCCTCTTTAGTCTTCCCAACATGTCCGACGAAGCAGGAAAACAGCCACCATCCGAGATTCCTCCATCGGTCACGGCGGAAATGAGTGCTGAATCTATTTCGCAGAGTTACGATCAATGGACTCAAGCATTGGAAAAACGCAAGATTGTAGATGTCTGGAATGAATTCTTGGTATATAAAGATCCTGTCAAGCTCGAGGTATGTCCTATTTGAAAATGGAGATCTGAAAACTTGGGATCCGTGTTGATTACCCCCCCCCCCCGCCTTTCTGCTCTTGGTCAGTTCGAGGCTGCGGATTATTTACCTCTTATAGAAGGAGTCAAGGTGGACGAAACCTACAAGGCGCAAGCGTCTGAAGCGGAAACTTTGGCTAACACGTATGGTGCGTGGATCAAACCATGGCCTATGCAATGAAACTCATCCCTCTACGGTCCTGCGGTTAGTCAAACCTTTTGTCGGTGCCGCTGCCACTCTTGCATTCGCGATTCCCGAATATGGTATCCCCATATCCGCTGCTATCGGATTTTTATGGGCGCAAGTAGAACCCAGAGGGGTGGCTACAACCCAGGTAAGCGTAAATCCTCGTAAATTATGAAGAGGAGTATAAACGGCGACTGACCTTTCGACATGTGCGTTGGTTTAGGATTCTTTCGCTCAAATGATGAACCGATTACTTGACGGCCGGTCGGCCAATGAAAGCCATGATAAGGCGAATCGACACATTGCGCAGTTTCAGAGCCATTTTGTGGATATGCTCAAGTATGCCGTCAATGATGCTGAAGATGACGTGGAACAGACAAAGGCGAGTTTGATTATATGTGGCATGGCCTTCAAAGTGAAGCTGACGATGGAACGGCTGTGCTTGTAAAAAAGAAACTAGCCGAAAAGATTGTGGAGTGGTTGTGTCCTCAAGGGTTATTGCTTGAAGCGTTCGACGACGCGCTTAGCGGTCTATCCTGGAGCTCGCCTGCGACCCATCTTACTGCCCTTATCGCATTAGATTCTATCAAGCAGGCATATGTGGGAGTCATCGGTATATACCGAGGTATAGGCCGTCGGGCACGAAAACATGGCGACATCAAGCAATACAATGAGGCGAGCTACAACGTCTGTCAATTGGTAGAGGGGTTCGGGCATCAATGGCTGCAGCTGCAACCTATGATAGGCAAGCAAATTGACAACATGACACGAAGGCGAATCGATACAGCTTGGTCTGGATTCGATATGTTTACCCCTAACACACACTTCACAGCGCATCGCATTCATCACAAAGACACTTATCGGGTTGCGGGATGGATCAAGGACGAGGTGGTAGACAGAAAGTTGCACACGGCGGCAGTGAGAACGACAGGAGTTGGGCGCTCTCTCGTTGACGCTCTAGCAGCTGTGGCATTCTTGTGCGTTGTCCTGTCATCCAGCCTTCCGAAAATTTTATCGAACTGATGAGGTAGAAACCTGCCTACTTCTTCAGTACCTCTGTAGAAGAAATGGTCAAACCGGAAGGCGGGAAAGACGACTTTTTCTTCGAGGTGTTGCTGATGATTCAGCTGCGCCGATATCGCCAGAACCTTCTTCCGGCCAGATCGGTAGAAGTATTCGCTAAGCTACGGAAATGGGTGGATGATCTTGCAGCCGATCAAACCAAGTGGTATAAGACCGCCTACGTTGCAGAGCAGCCTGAGCATGGTCCGACATACGTTGAAGTAGGCAATCCCAGAGTCTGATTAAATGCATGAGTTGACCGTTTGGTCTTCCTCTTACAGCCCGAAGAGCATCTCGATGTCGTTTCCTCCAGCTTAGATCCTACATACAAAGAAAAAGCGCTGGGGTTTTTACAAGGTTTACGTCAAGAAGACGAAATAGCTTATCGCTACGACCTGCATGCAACCGCCGATTCAGCTGTTTTATTCAGCAGCCCTTGGTCAGAAGCACGTATTTATCGGAAGATCTCGCAAGTTCCAAGACTGTATATCGGAGACGGCTATGCTCCCTTCAAGACGGTTCGGAAGATATATCGCCGAATCACTCATCCAGCGGAAGGCTCGAATCCGCCTGTTATAGTTGAGGATAAAGTTCCAATTGACGTCATTGAGGGTCATGGAATAATGCTCTGGCCGGTAGCATCGGACAAACCGATTGTTTGAATACTGGAGGGTAGATGAGCAGTAACAAATACTACACGTCGGATTTCCTTATTCAAGTCAACTTTGGTCGCAGATACATAGCTCGCCATCTTCACCATATATAGTCAGACTGCCTAGTTAACTTTCCCCTTGAACTCTTTGTACGCCAGGCATTACTCTGGCAGGTAAATCGACTGAAGGTTCATAGTTGACAGGAACTATCTTCACTTATACATCGATTACCATTCATACGTTTCACCATGCACGTAAGCCTTTTCGGAAAACTCGTTGAAACAAGTCTTCGTGTAAAGAGGGCATGCCGAAGAAAGGCTTTGGCTATCTTGGAAGGGTCTGCAGGGGACGCCATTGATAACACCTTGACGATCCACAATACGGTATGCAACTCGACATTGTCTCGCCTAGCTTATGCGTTGTGCAAGAGTCTCGCGCGGAGTGACTCTGAGGAGGACAAACCGGGACTTCTCGCAATGAAAAGAATCGACATACACGAGAGGGGCCAGGATATTTTCAGTAAATGTCCAAAGTGGACCCGGTTGCCTATGGCCAGTCACTTACGGCTCTTTCTCCATCCAAGATTATTGCACGTGTCGGAGAAGAGGTATCTAGGAAAAGGTAGGTATTATCTATCATCGAATTACTGCTCTCGAAGATACACATGTCACGTACTTAACACGCCGTCGGTGTCATTGGAGATTAGAGCGGCGTACATTGCTGCGCTTGCGTGAAATAAATCATTGATTTCGAAAGCAGTAGCGGGAGTTTTCGCTCGCGAAGCACCGGGATGATCTTCTGTGCAACATCTTGCAGATCGCGCTGAAGTTACCCCAAGTCCCGAGATCTTCGTTACCGGCGATAAATCAGGCGATGAGCACGAGAAGCTTTAAAGGTGGGATAAAGGGCTCTAAACTCGACGATCGCGTACTCGATTTCAAACGATTTTAGAAAACGAGCAGGTCTGCACGACGTACGCGCGGTGCGAGTTCCATCGCGACTGTCGCGATAGCCATCCTCAGACATCATCCTCCAGTTTGCGATCCCGCTCTTTGATCAGTCTCGACTCTTTTCCATTGATCCATGCGGACAATGTTCGCATTATCTTCCTCCTCTGCCGATGTTGCCAGGCGTTCTTCGATGCAGTGGCTCGACCGCAGCATTTTAATGTGTGTGTTAATCTACCGGTGTGAAGATTTTTCCCCGGTCGCTGCGTTTTGCGTCGATATTCGGCAGAAAAAGCCAGTCGATGGAAGTGCCGTCGCGTTGTCAAAGTACAAAGAGATTGGGCGAGAAGGCAGACAAGACTGACAATGCGACTATCGTTAACAATGGATGCTTCCGACGTAGTGGTAGATACCCTCTTTCTATGATCCGAAGGTATATTCAGCTGAAGCGAGAAGATGTTTTTGAGAGGTCGAGAAATACTCCAGATTGGTTGAATTTGGTCTCTGCGATAAGACATCTAAGGGTAATGCTAAATCAGCTAAGCTTTCATTCAACAGTAGAGCCTCCGTGACCGTACTTGGTATATTTAAATGCCGGTCGGCGAGTCGAAGCAGCTGGAAGACCAAGAACCCCATCCAGCCAATCTGGATTATGCTCGGGATGGTGGTTTTGCACAGTCTATGTTGAACTGCTTGACGTAGCGCATAAGAAGGGTTAGGGGGTTAGTCTAGAAATAATTGGCGAGTAAAGTCAAGCTGTTATCTCCTACAAGGACCTCTTCGATGAGAAAACGTAGCTTGAGGGGCAGTTTTGAGGACGCGTCTGCGTTGCATCAAGATAACAATGTCAGTCAACGCGTGCGGGTGATAACTGAAGATTGAATGGAAGTAGAATGCGCTGATAGACAAGGTATATATAATTTTGACTGGCTCGTTTTCACTGGCTCTCTTCGAACCGAGTCACTCGATACTCACCCTGATCTGTGCGTTTCCGATTCCCAGTTCCTGATTCCTTTGTAATAGAGTAGCCGCCAACTGCTCGGTTGAAGCCTATATCGGAATCGCTGGGAAACAATTACGGATACAAAGTCAGTCCGCGTTTCAGGTTTCCCCTGATTCAGAGACAACCTAAGTGCGCATCGTGGAGAGGAGAATTATATGTGCAATAGATTGAAGGAAACAACTCGCGGCGATTTAACCCAGTATCTTTCAATCAACACTGAATGTACCAGGGCTTAGTTCATTTTGAATAGCCCGTACCTAGACGTCTTCGTTCGTTGGTCGAAAATGAGAAAGAACCAGAGGTGCACAGGGACGGAGGATCTGAATCAAGGAAACCAGCAGGCGGAAAAGAAAGATGTTGCATCGCTGGCCAATAGGTTGGAGGCCGGACTCGCTCTAGATGTATGTTCCCCATGCATCCTGCTCATTAATCGATACTCAGCGCCAAAATGAAATTGTTCAGGAAGCTCCCATCCTACCCCTCAAGCTTGTTGTGCTCATCGCCGAGTTTCTTGCCGGTGGCAACCATTACGAAACTCTAGCAAACCTCAGCGTTATCTGCAGAAGGGTTCGAAGAAAGGTCTTGCCGGTGCTTTGCGAGACTGTGGCGTTAGTACCGTTGGACATGATGAATTCATCAAAATGATCACTGCAGTGGATGCGCTTGTAAAACGGGAGGCAACGCATATCAGGTATTTAGAGTCGCTTAGACAATGAGTCATTCAGCTAATCTCGATCCCCCTGTTCGTAGATACCTCATTCTCAACCGGTATTCCTGCGTGTTCTTTCCCCTTCGCCGATTGCACTTGAACCTTCGTGCCTCGATATTACACCATGATGGCAAAAGCGTTCAGGATTCCACAGTGCCAGGACTTCCCATTCCCTTCGTTAGCGTTGTCATCAAGGGTACGATATCTGCGTCAATGTTATCGTCTATGATCCGTCTATCGTCCGGCAAGACAATCCCAGAATACTCCTTTGCTGGAGACAGTTCGGGGCTCCCACGGCTCAAAATAATTCACTTTGACGACACAGGTAGGATAACGGGTACAAAAAACCAACCTGGCCTGCCATGGTCAACCTCCGATACATCTATATTTAGCCTCGTCCACGGGAAGCGTACCAGAGGCCGGTTGGAGACGATGCAGTATCTATATCAAGGCATCCCGTCGCACAGCTTGAATAAACCAGCGGGACCTCTTCTTGAAGATTTTACCTTGCGGCTATCCTTGTTCGGAAACGTATCAGGATTTGATGTCTTTGTTGCTTCGGTAGGAATGGTCATATTCTCGTGAATGTCCAGGTGCTCACGCTTGCACAAATGACAGCTTGCAAACCTCTGGGAACGAAATCCTGATATCGTTCCGAGAGTATCCATCGAGCAAGGTCAGGTTACCATCGACCAACTCGAACGCAGGATGCCCGCTATCGCCGTCATTTACGCCAGGCATGGGTTTCGAATTCCAAAACTCTGCGAAAACATCCCGTATTCTGTTTTGTTGAATCTTCGACTCGTGCTTGGTCCGTCAGATTCTCGGGAGCTGATGGTTTGGACTCTGGGAAAGGGAGAGTTAGAATTTATCCTCTTTCTTGGAAACATTGGTGCTCAAGATGAAGTAGATGTCATATACACAGGAAGCTTCAGCCGGTCTGATGGCCATCAGGTTTGGAGATAAAGGGGTAGGTGGCCTCCGGCGATGCTCGATCAAACTCATTGTCCACGATTGAGTCTTCCACTGTACCGAATGTTTTGTATAAACCTCATCCTCCAAGTAGCGGTTGGGCTGATCAGACAGGAAGAGCGTAGGATCCGGAGGAGTAAGAATTATCGTGTTGTAGTATAGCAAAACAACGTCTTGATTTGTCAAACACAGTGTCATTGTTGTTACCTGCATGGGCCATAAATCGAGAACGCATTTGCCCCCATCCCAGACCGACCCAATCGTCAACTTAGCATCTCGATTGATCCTGCCTGCCGCAAAAGATCCTTCTTTCCGCTACGCAGACGCAGACATGTAGATTTTTCCCAAATTATCGACGTCAGCGTAAGTAATGCGTACAAAGTTGTTGCAGCTTTCCGCCGATCCTTGAGGATTAGGGGTTATTGAAGGTCGTACACCACTCGAAGAGGCGGGTATATAATCGCTCTCAATTTCCAAACTACATGTACAGCCCACCCAATCTTCCCCATGCTCGCATTATCCCTGTCCGAATTGCATACAGCACAAGTATCATCGCATCCGATCCCTGACATAGATCCCTCCCTTATGCCTCTGCCTTTCCCGTTCCCGCACACCTTCCGAACTAGCAGCAAAACCGTACCCATATCCGCCACTCTTACCGCCTGTTCCTTCTGGTGGCGCAAAGAACGATGCACCAGTGCCGATGGAAGGGTATGCCCATGGTGAGGCGGTCGTCGAGATCGAGGAGCCAGAAGCCTTCATTCTCTCGGCTCTACGTGCAACTCGGCGGAGGTGAGCTTTTCGTTCCTTGTTCTCCTTGCTGGTCATCGTTGTACCAGGAACAGAAACGTCGAGGGAAGGGACTTTTCCTCCCTGCACGCCCTGTTGACCCTGTTGCGTGTCCCGCGAGAGTGCTTGTGCAGCCGCGGGAGTGTAGGAAGGCAGAGGTTTGCCGTTGACTGTGAATACGATGTGGGCGGGTGCGCGGGATTTGCGTTGGATTGTCGTTCGTCTGAGTGCCTCGCGTACGGGGTCTATCGAAGCGGCAGCGGGGGGCTTGGTGGTAGAGTGTTGAGATTTCTTCTTGGAGCTAGAGGTCGTGGCCGGGGGTTTAGAAACGGTCGATGGAGGTGTGTATGCTGGATGCGTGGTGATGAAAGTGGTACTGAAAGGTGGGAGGTTTCTTTGCGCTACGAGGTGGAAGATGGATGATGGTGAATCCTGTAGTGATACCCCATAATCAGTGGATGGAAAGGCAGATATATATCGATCGCGGTGCTCACGGTATGTACTCGCTCCGACGCGGTATACACTATCCCATTCTGCCTTCCCCGAGAATGTTGAGAGAGATTTGCAGCGCCGATGACGGCACCGTCCACGGCCACGCTGGCGATCTTTCGCCTTAACTCGAGTAGTTCCGAGGGCGATAGCGGGATATGCCGCGGGTTTCTACAAAGATTCGTCCATAATCTCGTCAGTGAATGAATTGGAATAGGGGGCAAAAACGCACTTGGTCGTCCATGTGGGTTCTTCTGGGGGAAGCAGTGAGATAGGCTTCACAGGCATCCGGGAAAACAACTTGAAATCTGCAGACCATGACAATGAACTGATCTTAGACTCCTGCCAGCGTGCGATCAAGGAAAAAAGGATTGAATCACCGACCACTTCCACCATCTCCTCAGCAATCCGCTTCTGCTCCTCCCTCTTTGCCTTTTTCTTATCCATCTTTCTTCGTTTTGCATTTTTTGCGGCACCGTTCGCCGTGGTGTCCACGTCGTCATCCTGCCGCCCGACTTGCAGAGCCGGGGAAGCCTCGTTGCGTGAGGAGTTTTCCGTTTGTTGCGCCTGCTGGAGGCCAACAACGGTAGACATCAGAGCTTGGTACACGTGCTGCAGCCGGGATAGGTCGAGCGGGTCATCTTCCGTCTCCTCGTCGCTCGAGGTGTCGTCCGTGCTATATCCGAGACGGGAGGAGGCTGGCGTGGCGAGGATATCAAGAGAATAGGGCTCCATATTGTAGGAGGGCGATGACATGGTAGCTGCCGGGCTGTGGACAGGCAGAGTCAGGCGGATGTGTCTGGTTCAAGCGGAATAAGTAAAGATCCCTCGGGCCTTGGGCTGAAACATTTCCCGATCGCGCAAGACAACTTGAACAAGAATATCGATCGGCCGGGTACAACAAGATATCTCTATTTCTGACAACAATTCATCCGTCGTTCATTCCCACAGTCACACTACCCCTGCCGCTGATACTCGGAGCGACCAGAATCATGGCCATCATCCATATCCTGTGCAACCACCCACGCGGCGAACATCCCCGCGGTCGAATCACCGTCGTACACCTGCTTGACCGTCTTGTTCGTGAACGAATGCCCGTCATGCTGGCGTGCCTCCGCCCCGGCATTCTGACCATTAAACAGCTGTCCGTCCGTGTTTCGTCCTTCCATCTTGCACTCGTCCTTTCCAGCGGTATCATCTCGCATCTGGTCGATATCCGCAATGACGACTTTCATCTCGGACGCCGACGGCTTGAGCGTCTGTGGCTTCACCGTCTCGAACGAATTCACATACGTGTCTTGCGTCGTGGTCTCTTTAATCGGCTGGGGAGTAGAGGAATTCTCCAAGTCTGTTTGAACGAGGGCGGCTGGCGTTGGGCGAATTTCGGCGAACATCTGGACGACGCCGGAAGACGGCGGACTGCTGACCATGTCATGCAAAAAGGTCGCAAACGCTTGGTTCCCTGCGGTCGCTAGGTTGTTGTCATCTTCCGCTTCTTGTTTCACCTGCTTCATCTGGGGTGGACCGCCTGCGCTCGTCTCTCCTCCAACGCGATTCGCATTCGTCGAATGCCCAAGGGAAAGGTCGAATGAGGCAAAGACGGGACTTTGTTCCACGTATTCCGATTCGGTCTCGATCGTCCCAGGTCTGCGAGGCGTCATCAGCATGTTGGATGAGAATACCGATGAGTTGGACAAGGTACGGGAGGGAAGGTGTGTAGGTTGCAGGATTGGTTGAGACGAGGCTGCGGATGGAGCGAGTTGGCCGCCCTGGAACATCATCTGTTGCGCGGCCTGAGGGGCAAAAGGCCGTACATGCTGCATCTCGTGCATGATCGGCATTTTCATACCTAGTTGTCTCGGCGACTCCCCAGCTTGCAGGATAGACTGGGTGACTGAGGGCTGGGACGGAGCACGCGCGGACGGGTCGCGAACGGGGTCGAGTGATGGGAAGAGACACGGTGATGGTTTCGCGGACTGCCGAGGGTCGTTCCGTGGCTCATCTCCTGCGTTGCCCAATAACGATTGCCATAACCCGCCGTGGGCCATACCCATCGCCTTGGGGCTCACAGCGGCACCTTCGTTCCCGATCGACTGCAAGGACATACTGCCGTCAGAAGGCGTAAACAGCAAGTGGGACGACATGATTGATGGTTGCGGGACGCCGCTCGAGTGGTTGGTAGGGTACAAGAATCCCGCTGAACTACCTGCTTGAGAGGAGGGCATCGGGAGCGTACCAGTCATCTTGTGGGACTTGCCGCTCGTGCGAATCGGCCGCGCGGGGGATACGGACGCGGGAGTATCGGGGAGGGATCGATCGGAAGTGGTGCCTGTGGAGATGGAATACGGCGAACCTAGCGCGAGGACATGACAAGGGGTCGTGATCGCCGTCATTGCTGCTCGTTGCGGTGACATCGAGGCCGAGGGCGCTGTCACACTGCCGAACCTTCCGGACGTGCCTTGGCCTGACAGGGGGAATAGAGTCTTGGTGCTTGAGGGTGTCGCACCGCCGGAATCGGACTTGCGAGCGTAATTCCTAGGGCCGACACGACGTTTGTACGACATGAGCTTATCCACGCTCGAAAACCGATTCAGTTCGTAGTGGGCTACAACCAAGGGAAGGGGAGAGTCGTAAGCCATGTGCCGCTTGCACAGTGTGAGGAACGACTCACTCCACACGCTCACATCACTATCTCGCGCCATGTCCGCATGCCGCATCGACACTTTACGCATGAAACCATAGATCTATGGTACCAAGCGCGGGTCAGCTTTTCATTCTTACCCACACAGTCGGAACGAGGAACGACGTACATTCAACTGCCTTGAAAAGCTTTGGAACTTGCTCTGCTTGTATATGAGCGGCAACAGTCGCGCCTCCATCTCTTTCGGCTTTCGAATGATAATCTGTACCCCATCTTCAGCCCAATGCAGCATCTACCAATCAGGAGTGTGTCAGCCCGCGCGCCGCAGTAACGTTTCATCCCACTTCAAGGAAGGACTCACATGGTGATACGCCGGATCATTCAGTATCCTAGCACGACACCAAGCACACAAGGTATCAGCACACACAGACACACACCGTACGGGCACGCCCACCCCTCCAACAGGCCAACAAATCCGCGGGCGGCCTCAACCAAAAAAAAAAACAAAAAAACGGGGCGTACTCACGCATAAAGCTTTGTCAAGAAATTCGGCCCGGGCTTGGCCTCTCCGCGTTTTCTACCACGTTTCACCGGCGGCGGAGGCGGCGGCGGCGACGCGGGAGGGGGAGGAAGGGGAGCGGAAGGGGGACTGGCCGACCACCAGCGACGGGGGTGGGGGCGCGGGCGGTCGGCACTCCGCCCACCAGCAGCCGCAGCGGCAGCAGCGGCAGGTACCAAGCTTCCCCCGCCGTCAGCGCTGTAAAGCACGTCCATGTTGTCGTCGTCGTCGTCGCCGTCGTCGTCGCCGTTCCCGCTTCTGCCGCCGCTGTAGCTGAACACGCCCGTCGCCGGCGTGTAGGTGAGCAGGCCGTCCGAAGGTGGTTGATGTTGGTACCCGGTGGTGGTGGTTGTGGGGGTGGCGGAGGCGGTGGTGGTAGGGAAGGAGAGTCCAGCGGGAGGGAGGAAGGAGGTGTACGTGTTCGTTGTTGCTGGGCTGAAAATCATCGGCGGGCCGTGGACGTTTCTACCGCCATTGCCGGCGACGTCTTCCATTTGCTGTCGTTGTGCAGGCTGCCGCTGCTGCTGCCGGTACTGATAATGTGGATAAAAAGCTTCTCCGACTACCGAGCCGCTGGTGCCTCGCACGTTGTCGGCAGGGGACGACGACGCCGACGACACATGTGCTCGGTCCCCGGGTGTCATGGTGGCGTGGTTGGCGCTGGCGCTGGAGACGTAGGAGTCAATCATCAGGAACCCGCCACCATCGTTCTCCCCCCTCCCACTTCGGATCCTATCGTTCCTCCCGCCCACTACCGCCGTTCTTGGCGGCGGCATCGGTGGGTCGGGGAACGGATAGGCGCTGGTTAAGCCCGATGTTGGATGGTGGTACGACGACGACGATGGGTACCAAGGCGTGCATGTTCCTGCGCCGCCGCTGCCATGTAGTTGTTGGTAGTGGTGCCGTTGGAGATGGGGTGGATGTTGGGTCTGCAAAGGAAGGTGGTAGAGTACTGGCGAACCGGTGTATAGTAGTCGCGAGGAAGGGTTTCCCTCCTCTTGCCTCCTCTCCGTATGCATCTCCGCCGACGCCGACACGAACCCATCCGAAGAGTCGGGGAGGAGGAATGGATTAGGAGTGAATGTGCTCCCGGGTGGCACAGTGTGCGGCGCTGCGGCGGCGGGAGGGACCGTAAAATCGAATGGGTTGGGCGAGTCTTCTTTCTCCGTCGGCGGCGTGCGGAAGGACATGATCGTCGTGGTCGTGACCTCGGCGGTTACCCGGTCCGCTCCCGTCGGTGCTGCAGTAGATGGCGATGGCGACCCGGATGAAGCGACGGCGACGGCGGTGGCAAACCACTCCGCCTGCTGATCTGGCATCCGTCGTGGCTGGGACGGCGGGGGCGGGGCGGGGGGAAGATGATTGGCCGAGGACGATCCCTGCCGGACAAGGGGCGCGCGGGCGGCGATCTTGTGTCCACGTCGGCCGTGCTCGCGAGGGATAGGAGGCGCGCCCGACCTCCTTTGTCAGCACCCAGAGCGAGGAGCGAGCGCGAAAGGAGTGCCGCGTGAGCCCCTATCCAGGGCAGGCGCACCCGGGCCCCTATCCAAGGCAGGCGCACCCAAACCCCTATCCTACGCCTCCTCATCCCCACGCCCTGCGACGACACCCAGCTCGCGCACAGCAGGACGATCCTCCCCCCGGCGTGGCGCACGGATGGAGGAAAGGCACCTTGGGAACAAGCGTGAGAGAGAGACGATGAAACGGTCCTTTATGTCTCACCTCCCGTATACCCACAGGATGCAGGGATTGCGCACGAGCGCAGGGCAGGGCGGGGGAGTAATGGATGTCATCACATACGCGCGCGCGGATGAGCAACCTGCGCGCCGTTCCGCGCCGTCACTCTTGCGCGCCGGGACTGGGAGTAGCGGCGGCAAGGAACGGCCGGGGCGGGCAGGCGGGAATAGTATCCATCGCGGCGCGGCACGTCGGCTGAGAAGTGGGTGTGCTCGACGGCGGCGCGCATCTCGTTAGGCCCACCAGGCAGGCAGCGGGCACGACACCGCTACAAGCCAAAGTCATACCCCGCGAGCCCTGAACTGCCTGCGTTTCGTGGACCTTGCTTGGCGCATCGGAACGACTTCGCGGCGGCGGACGGCGTTGATTTGATTCCGCAACGCGCTCGCGTTTCAGCGTGCGTTTCATCTGTTGGGAATTGACACGTCATATGTCAAGACGCAATATACACGTCACATCAACGCTCTGCTGCAGTACAGGTCAACTACACAATAGTCGTGGGTTTCAAAGTTCACAAGCGACCTCTGGTCACAAAGATCGTCACGGTTTTCCACAGCCAAAATTTGAATTTCCATGACCTCGAATTATTGGTGACTAGTTTGTTCTAGCGTTCTTTTTTGTCACATTTCGTGACTTTAGCTTTGAGCCCCCGGGTGACGTTTCGTGACCAGCAACTTGCTCACCGGGGGTATGGAAACCTCTTCGAAGGATTTCGCAAAGGTTACTACCTACGGGTGTGTCATCTGTAAGCCACGCGCTCTCTAACTACTCGATCACTCCATGCCATGGGTCCGGTGAGTTAGCTAGACGCCGCTTCAATCCGAAAGCAAGTCCTGATTCCCTACAAGCAATTGAACGCCAGAGCTCCTAATCCACCCGTCGACGGTTCTCCTCCTCTCCGCCCGACATGCCACACATATCCGAACGACAAAGGGTACTCGACGAGCTCGACGAGGCCATCGCCGCCTTGCAGCTCTATACCGTTACCCAAATCTTTTTTAATGCCGGCGAGGAGCTTTTCGAGGATGATGACGAAATGGATCTCGACGAGGAGGAGGGGGAACAGCGTCACGACGACGCCGAAGAAGCGCTGCAGTCTATTCTCGCGGTGCAGGCGACCATCGATGTGCTGCAAGAGATGCGCCGCACCACGGCCAATCGTCGATATCTGGAGGGACGGCCCGTCTGGAGAGAGCTGGCAGCGGAGCGAACGACGCGAATCGAGGGTCTTTTTGGTTGTGACAACAATTGGTTTAAAGACACGGTAAGTGTCAGCCATCATGCTCTGAGTTCCAAAGTCGCTGATCATCATCTGTGTAGTGTCGCCTTGATTACGATGGGTTCCTGTTCATCCTCGACCAAATAAAACACGACCCAATTTTCTTCAACGACTCGCGCAACCCACAGGCTCCCGTAGAATACCAACTGCTGGGGGCGCTATCACGGTTTGGACACTCGGGGAATAGCGTGGGAACTCGTGCCGTTGCAAATGCTTTGCGAATTGCCGGTGAGAGGACTCGTCTTGTCATGAATGACTATAGTCAGCGTGCAGCCTCATCTGACATCCTGTCATCAGCT